>VDFB02391076.1:0-27540 GCA_007258455.2 Sequoia sempervirens | reverse complement strand
TCAATCTCAAGCACAAAAGACAATTGACACTAGAAAAATGTCATCACATCAGAAATTTAATTGAAATCTCCATTGTTTTTCAATCATGCATCATAGTCTCAAAAAAATTATATATCCTACTTTATTTTTTACTCTGTCTCTCTTTTCTATCCTCTCTACTGTTGTTTCTATTCATAACCGAAGATGAACATTTATACGTTAGTATTTGAAAAGACACGTTGCTTCGTATTCAAATGTCAGTGATAAGTTGTATTCGGGCTTCTACTAACACTCGTTCAAGACATCTGCCAAGACATCCTATAGTCATACCGAAATCCAATGTCTCACCGACAGTCATCCTTTCATCTTGTGTGTCACTGTGACAATTCTGAGTTGGGGAGATGTTTCACAGATCACCTTGTGTTTCACCGACATACACCCCGTGATACTTTCTGGTCGCTGAGACATTAATTTTCTCACCGATGAAACAATACTTCAGCAAGATGCATGAGTCAGCAAGATGCATGAGTCAGCAAGACTGCATGACCTCACCCCAATGATTATTCAATAGGATCCCCATTTTTCTTTATCGACAAGACCTGATGCATGTGGTAAGAGTTCATCCTGATAGCCCTTTGTTTGGCCAATATATTTCCTCATGCACCGGTCGGTGAGACATAATACATTCGATAAGACCTCACTTCGAAGACTTTTGGTTTAGCCAAAACATACCGGTCGGTAAGACATATATGGTTTCTTTATGACTTATCCTGACGAGAGCCTTCCTACTGATGTGATTATCTATCACTGAGACAATGAATCGTGTCTTGCTGATAGGTTCCTATATATGAATTCTGATTGGTGTGACACCCCTGAAGTCTTGCCAATAGACTGCAACAAATATATATCAGTAAAAGAATGCATTATGGATTGGGGAGACCCTAATCTCCTCATGTCGATAGGAATTATAACGTGAAATAGTCAGGATTATATGTATTCTATAGGACTTCATGAAAAAATATGGGCAAAAAGTCATGAAGAGAGGCCTATGTGCTTATGGTAAGGACTATTTGGAAACTCATGGGCATGAACAACTTGCAAATTTTTTTAGAATTTTATAGTTCCAACTGGGTGGTAACACTTCCTATCAGAATTGGTCCTACAGTAATGGAGACAAAGTTCTAGGCCTTGGATCTCACCCTTCCTTATAACCTTCTGCTAGGTAGACCATGGATTCATGCCATGAAGGCGGTCCCTTCCACATATCATTAGTGTCTTAAATTCCATTACAATGGCACAAAAATAACTATAGATGGTGACCTAGATCCATTCCAATATTGCACCAATCTAAAAGAGATCCCTCAATGCCAAGTGCCAGTAAATAAAGAGGCTTCATCATCCAATCCATCTTCTTATGTTGATCCATCCACACTCACTCGAACATCTATTTCACCCTCAATTCCTACAACTCCTAGGGTTGAGATCTAAGACAAGGGTTGTGGAGAGTATTACATGATGAAATATTATTGTGTTAGCCATTTGATTCCTCCTAAGTCATACGGTTTACCTACATCAGATAGGGGACAATCTATGGTCACTATACATGTTCCTCCCACAAAAACTTTCACTAAATGGGGAGAATTAAGCAAAGATGTCGTAAATATAGAAGGTGTCACTTCTTGGTTGTACAAGGAAGATAATGAAGAACCTTTCTCACTTGCTCACATTCCTATAGATCTATATTGAAAGGGTTTCACAATCATGCAGAGCAAGGGGTATAATGGACAAAGTGGTTTAGGCTTAAACCAACACGGGAGGATTGAACCTATATTTGTTTCTTAGTGGCCAAAAGGCTTGGGGCTAGGGTTTCAACCGATTCAGATTGGCGTTCCTAGTACCACATCACCCTTAACTGAGGAAGTAAGTGCTTCAGAAGAGTCACGAACCATCTGACCAATATCACTATGACTCCCCCGACTCTAATGACTATGAGTGGGATTCCCTATCCTCTAACTCTTCCATGGACCTTGACAAGTTATTTGGAAAACTTGAATTAATGTTAAGATCCTCACCAAATCCATTGAATTCTTATCCACCAAAGAAAATGACAAAGGAGAAGTGGTTTAAACACTACTATTGGGAATCACTTGATCCTACCTCTTGGCAACCTGATACATTTCCTTCAAATAACCAAACCTTGGGATTAGGCCCACCTCTCAATCTGCCTAGACCTAAACCTAAGAGCAAACAAGACTTAGTACAAGAATTTTGTGACCATATGAAGAACTCAGTCTTTACCTTGACCCCATTAAACTTTTATAACTTTGATGATGACATGCCCTTAGTTTATCCCCAACTCATTGATTGGGACCAACAAGACACACCCGTCTTAGACATTTTTGAGAAAAAGGAAGCAATTGTTGAGATCCTGGGATTACGAGAAGGCATACCTAATAGTGATCACAAGGCTGGTTTTACCATTGACTTGGACAACAAAGCATATTTTGGGGAATCTGTTGAACCCTCTAGTTGCAAAAATGAGAAAAAGAATAAACAAGATAAAAAGGACGAGTCTCTAGGTGAAAATCGAAAGGCACCTTTAGACAATGAAAAAGTAAAAAGAAAGGATGCATCCGAAGGTGAAAACCTCTCTAAGGCACCTAAGGATGGAGGTTTGAACATTCTCCCCGTTGCATAGGAAAATTCACCCATGCTCGTTGAAGAATCAATAGAAGTCAACATAGGTACAAAAGAGAATCCCCGACTAGTTTATTTTGAAGCGTTATTGACAACAAAAGAGCAGCCATAATTCCACAACTTCTTTGCATAGAGATAGATAATTTTTTCTTGGTCCTATGCAGACATGCCTAGGTTGGATCCTGAACTTGTTCTACATCACTTACCCTTACAACCAGGTGTCAAACTAGTGAAACACAAATTGAGGAAAATGCATCCACATATTGCTTTACTAGTCAAGGTAGAACTCAAGAAACTATTAGACGTTGGTTTCATTAGATCAATCAACTATGCAGATTAGATTTCCAATCTTGTACCAGTCACTAAACCAATAGGGGGCATCCACATCTGCACCGATTTTAGAGATATCAACAAGGCTTTTCCTAAGGATGACTTCCCTTTGCCTAACATAGACATGATAGTTGACATGACAACAGGATATGAGATGTTATCCCTTATGGATGGATTTTTTAGGATATAACCAGATCAAAATTGCAACTAAAGACCAACCTAAGACAACTTTGACTTGTCCTTGGGGAATGTATTGCTGGAATGTTATGCCCTTTGGACTCAAGAATGCTAGAGCAACATATCAACGTGCCATGACCACTATCTTTCATGATCTAGTACACACTCTTATGGAGGATTATGTTGATGATCTTATTGTTAAATACAAGACAAGGGTAGAACATTTATAGGTTTTACACAAGATATTTCAAAGGATGGAGAAGTATAAAGTGAGACTCAATCCCAAGAAATGTGTGTTTGGAGTCAAGTCAGGAAAGCTATTAGGCTATATCATTTCCAGACGAGGCATTGAAGTGGATCCAGCTAAGGTGAAAGTAATCATTGATATGCCCCCACCCACTAATCCCAGTCAACTAAGGACATTACAAGGAAGTGTGCAATCCATCAAAAGATTTATAGTGCAGTTAGTAGATAAGACACATCCTTTTCAACATCTACTTAAGAAAGGGGTACCGTTTGCATGGACAACTAGGTGTGGAGAGGATTTTCAACTGATTAAGGAATATTTACTCACACCACTAGTCTTAATGCCACCTGTTGAAGGAAGACCATTGATTCTTTATATTACAGCAACCCATTCATCATTGAGAGTATTGCTTGCACAGAATGACAATGAAGTTCATGAAAGGGTAGTCTATTATATCAGTTGGACTTTGGTAGGTTATGAGCTCAACTATAGTACCATTGAATGTTCCTATCTTGCAGTAGTATTTTCTACCAAAAACTAAGGCACTATATGCTAAACCATCAAACAATACTGATTGCTAAAATAGATCCTCTGAAATATCTTCTTAGCAAGGAAGCATTAACAGGGCGACTGGCCAAATGGATTATGATACTTAGTGAGTATGATATCTAGTATGTAGAAAGAAAGGATATTAAAGGACAAGCCATTGCTAATCAGTTAGCTGACACACCAACACAAGCAGATCACCCATTAGTGGCAAACTTTCCTGATGAGTTTATATTTACAATTGACACAAACAAAACATGGAAACTATACTTTGATGGCTCATATACAAATCATGGCTAAGGGGCTAGTATATTGTTTATCACACCACAGGGTGATTCCATCCCTAAGTCATTTAGGATTGCATTTCCATGTACTAACAACATAGCAGAATATGAAGCTTTAGTGATAGGGTTACGCATGGTGGTCAAGTGGAAAATTAAGAATCTATAGGTATATGGTGATTCTCAACTAGTAATTAGATAGGTAAATGATGATTATGAGACTAAGGATGAGAATCTTGCTCCCTACAAATGCATGGCTGATAGCTTTAAAGAGTACTTTGACAAAGTCAAATTTGATCAGATACCTCATGTTTTAAACAGGGCAACATACGTTATGGCTACAATTGCATCACTTCTTGACATTCCTAACAACATGCCTAAGTTTGAGTTCTTGGTAGAACAATTTTTGGTCCCAGCCTACGATATCCCAAATTTTGAAATGGTGTGTGACATTATTGGTCTTGATTCCCCATGGTACAAAGAAATCTATGACTACCTTCATGCCAAAGTCATACCCACTAGCCTATCAAACAACCAACGTAGGACATTCCTCCGCAAGTCAACCAAATATACCATTATCAGAGACACCCCATATAGACATGCCTTAGATAATACCCTACTAAGATGTCTTGATTCTATTGAAGAAAAAGCAACCTTGCATGGGGTGCATGAGGGTATATGTGGTTCCCACTCTAGCGGTCCTACCTTAGCCAAAAAGATTATGAGGCTGGGTTATTACTGGCCTATTGTGGAAAAAGACTCATATGTCTTTGTAATGAAATTCCGCCAATGCCAAGTTCATGGAGACTTGATACATGTGCTAGCATAGGAGATCCATCCTATAATGTCACCATGGACCTTTTCCCAATGGAGACTCAACCTCATAGGTAAGATCCACGCCACATCATCCAATGGACACAAATTCATTATCACTGCTACTGAGTATTTTACGAAGGGGATTGAAGCCATTCCTATGACATAAATTACCGGCACACAAATTTCTAAATTTATCCTGAACTATATCATATGTTGGTATGGTGTCCCTCAGTCCATAATTACTGATAATGGTTTCCCATTTAAGAATCAAGAAGTATACCATCTATGTGATGAATTTCATATTCAACATCACTTTTCCACTCTATACTACCCACAAGGTAACGGCCAAGCAGAGGTGTCTAACAAAACCACCATTAGAATCCTCAAGAAGACTGTCAATGATGTTGGCTGTGACTGGCATTTATAGCTTAATCCTGCCTTATGGGATTATCTTACAAGTATCCGTACTCCCACTAGTTCCACTCCTATTCTTCCTATTGAGGTTGAGGTTCCTTCCCTAAGGGTATCCTTGAAAGGCCATATTGATGATGAAGAATACTGAGTATCAAGACTCCATGAGCTAGAATTCCTGGATGAGCGAAGACAGAAGGCACTAGACCATCTCCAAGCATATCAGAATTTCCTTCATCGTAGCTATAATAGGAAGGTCTTGAACAAAAACTTTGACATTGGTGACCTGGTTTTAATGGAGAACCTAAAGAATCAAGTAGAAAGAGACAAACCAGGAAAGTTTGAACCTAACTAGTTAGGACCGTATATTGTTACAGAAACCTTTGGATCAGGAGTGTACCAAATCTCTACTCCTGAAGGGGAGCCATTGTCCTCGCCAATTAATAGTCTTCATCTGAAGAATTTCTACGCATAGCTTCTGAGGGCCTTGTCTTAATTAGCCAAAAATACAAAAAAAATCAGAAAATCAAAAAAATCGTTACCAAGGTGAAAACCTGGCAAATCGGCATCTTGGTAACACCAAAAAAATTAGATAATCCAGAAAATATTAAAGACAAATAATTCGTCCAATAGTGAAAACCATTTTGGTGGTGCTTTGGATAGGTACCATGGTGAAAACCTAGCAAACAGGCCCCATGTGTACTTGAATCTGCTTCTTTGTCTACTATTATTCTAATCTAGCCTACCTTGTACATAGTCCACTTCCATGTACATATCTCTTATCCCTGTACATAGTCCACTTCCCTGTACAAGCTAGCCTACCCTGTACATAGTCCACTCCCTGTACATAGTCCACTACCCTGTACATAGTCCTTATCCTTGTACATACTACCTATCCCTATACATATCCCTTATCTTTCGTATCCATCACTTTTATAAACCATTCATAATAAGTGGTAGTATTTCCCATAACCTAGAATGATTGACATCGAGTGCATTTCATATCCCCCATTTTTACCCTATTCATAATTAATTGATCTTATACTCAACTAGGGGAAAACACTTGACGTGTGTCATATCGATTCTTCCATTGGTTGTGTTGATTATGTAAAACCATAGAAAAATCCACAAACATCATAAAATGACTTGAGAAAACACAAAAACATCAGAAAACTTCAAAAAGAAAAAAAGAAAAACATTTTAAAAATCCAAAAACAAAGTCAAAGTTAGTCACACTTGTCAGTCTTTGTCATTTTTTGAACTACGTTGCCTCTGCGACTAGACATAGGCAAGGCCATCTGCCGATGAGCCCCTGAGGCATTAGGTTAGTCCATTTAGGTTTTTCTATAGAAAATCATGCTTCAATTCATATGTCTATATGACAAGGTCATTGGTCGTGTCGAACTATGAGGTCTCTACATGTAAACGTAGGCAAGGGCATCAATCGATGAGCCCCCAAGGCCGCACTAGGTCAGTCCATTAGGGTTTGCCACATTCACTTTCACACACATCTTCTATTTGTAGTCATTCTTGTCAGTCAAAGTCAAGTCGAACTACGAGGTCTCTACGTGTATAACGTAGGCAAGGCCATCAATCGATGAGCCCCCAAGGCTGCACTAGGTTAGTTGTTTAGGGTTTGTCGTCACACATAGTCAATCGTCCACACATCATATCAAGTCATGCATCAATTTGGTGAACAAGTCAACACTGTCTCTAAGTCAAATCAAACAAATTGCCAAAGCAACAATCAAAACAAATCAACTAATGTCTGCTATAGGATGTGTCCTTCCTGGAGATAGACATCATCAAAACAATCAACCCCTATCTTATTCAGGATGAGTCCTTCCTAAATATTGATATCAACAAAACAATCTATGTCTTATACAGGATGAGTCCTTCCTGCATATCGACATTGTCAAACAATCAAACATAGCCTTACATAGGTTATCACATCAACGACATCTGACTCAACGTCTTATACGATACATATCTTTCTAAAACTAGGCTTTTTCATGCCTTATACAGATAGTCATAACATCGAAACCAGACTCATAGTTTTATCCGGTATGTGTATCTCCTGAAATCAGGCCTTGTCAATTAATCTTCTATCAATCAAAACAAATCAAACAAATAGATCAAGTTTTGGCAAATATTTTATTGGATTTTTGACTTTCTGACTTATTTATCTTATCTTTTCATTCGACTTTATGATTGGAATTATGTTATTAGCTTTCTCAAGGATGTCCCATGAAGGATTTAGAGAAGCCACGATGTATCAGAATTCTGTTTTCTTTTACTGTTGTTTGTCCACTATCTTTTAAATTTGATTTTGAGTCATGTTACTAGTTTCCTCAAGGATGTCCCATGAAGGATTTAGAGGAGCGCTGACGTCTCATGACCTGTCTTTTACTTTGTTTTTTGTTTGTGGTTTTTCTTGACAAAAAGACTGGGGCAACTTGTGCCCTTAGTATGAGTTAACGACAATCCTTGTCTGCGACTGTTTGTTGTTAGCAAGTGGATGACCTTGCACACCTTGATCTATGTCATATCATGGTGTTTTTCTCCATTTGTATTACTCCCTCCCAATGATGATAAAGTGCAACGAATTTGGTGATACAACGAAACATTGAAGATTTCTAATACTAACATCCATGTCTTTTATTATTCATCTTTCTTTTCGCACTAACATTTTTTCTTTTCTACATCTTCACCACCCTTTTCTATTTTCCTCTATCCTTTTTTCTTTCATCTTCTAGTTCTCTCATCAATTTCGAGAGAATACTCATGTTCTTTGAACTTGCCTATCCTCCCGAGGGGGCATACCTTCACCTGTTTTACACTGGGGCATGATTGGGGCATGACTGGGGCATATTTCTTATCGATTTTATTTGACACAACGCCGAAATGATATTGTATCAAAGAGGGGAAAATGTAGACACCAAAATTTGGTCTAAGCCTGCGACATCAATATTCTTCATAATTTGTATTCTTCATGGTCATGATTAAATAATGCCAATTATTTAATTATTCTCTATAGTCTTCATTTCTTCGATTAATTAAATAATCTTAATTATTTAATTAATTCACACTTTTCTTTATTCTATCTGATTAATTAAATAAACAATTTTTATTTAATTATGTTACTAATTAACCTTAAATCCTTCTTGTCAAATTAAATAAATTCTTATTTAATTTACTCTTTATCATACTTCAACTATAATTAAATAAATTCTTTATTTATTTAATTATTCATTTAAATCCCTTCATCACTTAATTAAATAAATCTTATTTATTTAATTATTCTTCAAATATCAAATCTTGAATTAAATGAATTATTTAATTCATGAATTCTATTTTAACACATTCCTTTATATTTAGATAATTGTGTGAGTTATCTAAGTATTCACTTTTACTCGACTCAAAGATCTATTCAAATCGCTTAGTTAACTCTTGATTTAATGTCTGAGTGGCGTTCTCAAGTAATCTCTTCATCAAATGATTCAATCGTCCAGTTCTAACTCAGTCATGTGTACATGCAGATTAATTAAATATTCCTATTTAATTAATTAAACCTTGTGCGTGCATTCAAACAAGAGTTTCTTTAATCAATCTTTGTCTTTGTCATGCAAAGAGAATTCTTTTGTTTTCGAATACCAAACTGGAAGATTAAATCATTTATTTAATCTTTAATTCTATTTCTAATTTATATCACTCATGTCATTACTAACTGTTATCAGAATGCATGACTAATCTATCGATCTCAACCATCCGTTGATCTTTCGATCCTGGCCTGTTGTTCAAATAATCAATTTTCTATAAATTGATCAGTCATTCATCATTCCAATCTCTCTCAAAATATTATGACTTTTTGGAGCACCTATCTTGAATCTTCGATGTTTTGCTAAATCATTATCATAGGCTATACTTTCACAAACTTTTGAAAATATGAGGGCAATTATGCTACTACAAGAAAAATGGAGAAGGGAAATTGAGATGATACATGGAATTACATACATATTGGGTGAGATTGTTCAGTTTTATTACGTTTTGAATTTCCTTTGTTCTTTGTTGCTTAACTTAGATTGCATTTAGAGATTTAGATTTGTATTGCATGTTTTCTTTGATCTATTTCTTGCTGCACTTTATGGATGTTACAGTTTTGATTTCCCTCAATCCAAACCAAGAACTCCCAGACTTCCTTGAAATTCACTTGGACTATGGAATTCACCCATGCTAGATTTAAGTGCTAGGTAGCCTTAATGCCTGCTACCTGTGCAGATGTGAGGGCCACTTAAAAAAGGATTATACCATTATTTTGAAAAAAAAACCTGAGGGTAACCCTAACCCTAGCATGCTAGAAGATGTCTCTATTTTTCAGTGTTGAGAATCAAGAATTTGAAATCCCTAACCACCACCCGCTGCCTCCTAGCATCACTATCTCTGAACTAGTCTCTGAGCAAGTCTCTGGCCTAGAACCTCTTGAACAAACCCCCTCTCAAATGGCTTTGGACTCTCCCATCTCTACCGAGGGTAATCCTTTTCCCCCCCTATTTGATCTGGAGGTAGGTGCTAAAGCTGATTTTGGTGCAATCCCTGCTGTAAGTGATCACATTTATGCAGTAACAAATGCTTCCTTTGGTGCTTCCAAATTAAATGCACAATAGTTAGTAATGAAGAGATTAAGAGAGAAAATTCAAAAAAATGAAAATAATAAAGGAACTGGGAATGAAAAGGCTAAGCCAAAAACTCTCCTATACAAAAACTTTAAACTCTTGGCCCCCCATTTGAGTGGAACCCCTGATTTCAAGCTAGTTAAATAAATTTCAAATTCTAGTGTGAGTGAGAATCACTCATTCCAGGGGGGTCTCCAACAAGGTGATGGATGTCCCTGGGGCACTATAGCTCATTATTCTTTGTGCCTTATTGGGAAGGATAATACTATTTCTAACTTAAACTTTGAAGGTGAGGAGGTGTCGATGGGAGGTAGTACCCTGAGGGCACCCACCTCCCAAGTTGGGAACCTGGAGACTATTACCCCTGAGTCAAAAGAGGGAGTTTCCACCTTAATAGGGAGTGATAGAAGAAGCTCTAAACATGCCATTGAAAGCGAACAAAATGCAAGAAATCTTAAACTCCCTAATTAAAAGAAGTGATGTTGTTCTGGATTGCTCAAAACTTAAGGGGGGTATTCAAGAGGGAAAAGGTGAACCAAGCATTGATAAACTCACCAAAAAGGGGGAAAATTTTGACAATGGTTCAACAGGACTGATTGGGTGCTTAGTTGATGACCATGCCAACAAAAGGAACACAGGGATAACTGTTAACCTCCCACTTGGGGTAAAAAGGAGAGGTAGGAAGAAATGAACATTCATTAAGATCAATGTAGGCAGCCTTATGTTGAGCAAAAATAAAAGGAAAAAAGACAAGTATTGCGCTACTACTCCAAATACCAAGAGATTGGAAAGTGGGGACCCCTCTCCTAAATATTTTGAGATGTTTAGGAAAGACAAAGAGGCTTGTACAACTCCTACTGCTAAAGAACATTAATTGTAGCTCCTGGAATGTGAGGGGCCTAGAATCCCCTAATAGGAAATATCTCGTGAGAAGATTCTTGAATTTAGAAAATGATAAAGACTTTGTACTCCTGCAAGAACTAAAGTCCACCAGTTTCACCCTTGAAACCAACTTGAGGTTCATCTAGAATAAGTCCCTTGCCTTAGTCTCCAATCATGAGAAAGGAAAAGGAGGAACTACTATACTTATGGCCAAAAGTTGGGAGAAGTCCCTCATTGAAAATGGTGTCTCGCCCTGCAATAGGGTTGTTTGGGCAACATTTGAGAAGGAAGGAGGCATATTTGGTATATGTTCAATTTATGCCCCAAATGACTATAGAGAGTGTACTGAGCTTTGGAAATGGCTAGCAACCCTCCCTGAAATCCCTTGGATCTTTGGAGGGGATTTTAATATGGTGGAAAATAAGGAAGACAAAAAAGGGGGTCTCAACATGGAATGGAAAGGCAGTGAAAAACGCTTTTGAACATGGTTCAAGAACAAGTTGAAACTGTTTGACCCTCTTGAAAAGAGGAAGGACCAAAGTAATACTGTGTGGTACACCTGGTGTAATTCCCAAAAAGATGGAAAGAGGATATATTGCAGATTAGATAGGTTTTATGCAAATAAAGATTGGTACAGTTTCACCCCTTTGGATGGTGGTCAAAGTGTGATGGTTTACCCCTATACACTCTCTAATCATCATCCAATCAAAGCCACCTTAATGTTGAATTCAACGAGGAGAAAAGAAAGAAAGCAGGAGAAAAACTTCATACTCAATGTTAGTTTGCTAAAGATAGAGAGCTATAGGGAGGGTATATGCACCCTTAGAGAGATAAATAATAGTCTCTTGGGGAAGGAAGGGGAAATCAAAGGGTGGGAAGCCAATGTTAAGGGATGGAGAATTCTCTATCAAACCATTGGGAAGCACATGGCACTAGAAAGGAGGAGGGAGGAGAATCTCCCATAAGAGGGCCTATTGAGGATAAAAACTAATATTGCAAAATAACCCGACTGATGAGAAGGCTAATGAGGAAATGGTATTGGCACAAAATTCCCTAAGAAGGCTTCAATCCCACAAGTTGCAAGGCCTAAAAATAAGAGCCAAATTCAATTGGCTTGAAATGGAGACAAGGGCTCCAAATTCTTTAGATTTCTAAAAGAGAAAGGGGTGAAAGAACAAATAAACCAAATTTGTCATAATGATAGTGTTTTTACCACTCAGGAAGATATTTCAAAGAATTTCTTCAACTTCTTTAAATAGCTCTTCACATCTGAAGGTGAAATAGAGGAAGGTAGACATGCAAGGAATCTAATAAAAGGGATGATCCCCTCAAAAATCTCCCAAGATGATGCTAAATCCCTTGATAGGGTGATCAACATTGATGAAATTAGAACAACCATCAGCTCTATGAGTAATGATAAATCACCAGTAGTTGATGGCCTCCCAGTTGAGTTCTATAAGACCTTTGAAAATTGGATCTGTGATGATCTTCATCAAGTCTATTTGGAGGCCTTTGAAAAAGGATCATTGGGGGACAACATCAATAGTGGTATCATCAGATTGCTACCCAAAGATGGGGATAAAATAAACATGAGAAACTAGAGACCAATAACTTTGTGAAATGTCTCCTACAAGATCTTGGCCAAAGTATTAGCTTTGAGACTGGTCAACATTCTTCCAAAGTTTATAAACAACAGACAGACTAGATTCATTAAGGGAAGATACATTTTAGAAAACCTTATCACAAGTTGGGAAGCTATGGAGTGGAGTAGAGTCTCTAGCCAAAACTCAACTATGCTTCTGTTATATTTTGGAAAAGCCTATGATAGAATGGAATGGTCCTTCCTAAGAACAAACCTCAAGGGTTTTGGCTTCCCCATACACTTTTGCAACATGGTGTACACATTGTTGAAAGATGCTTTAGCCCAAGTGGATATGAATGGTTCACTCTCTAAAAATTTTATGCTAGGGAGATCCATAAGGTAGGGGTTCCCTCTAGCACTGGCCTTGTTTGTTATAGCTTTTGATGCTCTCCACTTCCTACTAAGAGAAACCAATACAACCCCAAAAGTAAGGGGACTTAGTCTTCCAAATAACTATGAACTTTTGAATATCCAATTTGCTGATGACACAACAATATTTGTTGATCTAGATGAGGACAACTTCGAGAAGCTGCTTGGTAACCTAAATATATACTACAAGGCCTCAAGAGAAAAAATCTCTAGAGAAAAATATATTTTGCTGGGTTGGTTTGATAAGCCTCCAGAATGGCTACACAAGTTTTATTTTCAATGGGGGAACCTAACAAACACGTTAGGTATTTGGGCATTGCATTTACAATCAGTCCATGCCTAAAAGACAAGTGGTTGTTGATCAAAGAGAAAATTGAAAAAAATATGGATAGATGGAATAGGAAATTCCTATCCTTGTTTGGAAGGCTTCAGGTATGCCAGAAAGTTCTCTCTTCATACTCTATCTACTTTTCCTCATTCTGGTTTTTTAGTAGTTACCAGATAAAAGAAATTTAGAAGAAAATTAGGAACTTAATATGGTCATATGGGAAAGGAAAGAGGAAAAAAAACTTAGTTAGGTGGGATTGGTGTTGCATGGGGAAAGACCAAGGAGGTTTGGGGCTTAAAGATCTGGAAAAGAAAAGAATAGCCATTTCCAATTAGTGGATTTTCAAAGCATTAGAGGGTGATGAGCCCTGGAAGATCTTAGTCTGAAATAACATTCAAATGGCTGCCCCCAAGTGTGCCAAGTCTTGGAAAGATCTTCCCTTCATTGACCTTCTCTTATCTAAGCATACAATTGTTCTTGCTAGTTCCATGGTTTTTAGGATCATTTGGAAGGTTTGGGAATATATCAAAAGAGGGTTCTCTAGCCCATTGTTCACTACCCACAATGGTAATGCTCTGCACTCATCCATCTCTATATGGTCAAACATTGAGTATAATGGGAAACCTTTAGCTTTACTCCAAGGATGCTCAGCTAGGAAGTGGGCTCAAGTTGGGGTGAGAACAATGGTAGATTGAAAGAATGGGAGGAACTACAAAATGAATTTCAACTACCCCCCTCTAGCTTGAGAACATACTTTGTGCTAAGACATGCTTGGGAACTCACTTCCCCTCTTAAGCTAGATAGTCCAAACAAAAATTTGATTGAGTAGTTGATCTAGAAAGATTCCACACCCCTCAAGCAACTACAAGCAAAAATAATTTATAAAGAAGTAATCTTTAGTGAGTCCCTAAACGAGCATCTCAATAAAACATAGGAAACAAACCTTAACTACATAGAATGACAAAGAATCTTTAACTCAAACTGGTCCTATATACTTGAACCTAAAAAGGCTTGCCTAAGATGGCTTATTCTTCTACAAAGAGTTCCTATCAAACTAAAACACAAAGATATAGAAATCTACAACATATGCAGATTGCAAAAAACATTTAAACATATTTTATTTTATTTTCTATATGCAAATGAAATCTAGAAACTTGTGTGCAATAACTTGTCAATCTGGAATTCAAATAATAAAGTGAATTGGAAAGAAATTCTGCTATGTAATGATAAGAATATGGGGAAAGAATGTGATCTTTTTTGGCATTGTGTAGCTAATGAGATTTTTTGGCATTTGTGGAAAGCTAGAAATGGGGAAAAATTCAATGAGAAGAGGAGGTTCCAAGTACTGAGTTTACAAAAAGACTCATTTTACTTGAAATTGTTGCACAGGTTGTCATGACAGTGAATGCATCTGAAGACAAATTTCGTAAACTATTCAAAAATGGGGTAGTGCTTCTAAACTAGAATGAAGTGAAATTTGGTTACAACTGGCAAGTAGGGCAACCCAACCTTACAACATTCATGAATGTACTAGAGAAATTTCAGAAAGAATTTAATGAAAATATTGAGTCAAAGTAGGAACAACAAGATGTAAGGGCGCCAGGACTACACACAAATGAACTGATGGCTATGGAGCTTCTAGTAGGCTAGACTGGTGGTCCATAATGATGCTTTTTTTGCTTCCTATCTATAGTTTTTTTTGCTTCATTGAGTATTTAGTGTATAGATGTTATATATGGTGTTGTCTTATGGATATGCTATATTGGTAGCTTAATGCATAGGTAGGAAGTAGCATTGTGTATAGATCAAATTTGCATTGGCCCAGATTTATATTTGGATCAATTTTGTATATGGCTTAGATTTGTATATGGCACTAGTTATGATGTAAATCCACATCTTTTATATATGTAAACCCACATCATGTATAGTACGTGGGAACATAACTGTATATGGGGTGAAAAACTCTAAAATGGTGGATAAAAACTACTTTTTAAACACTCTATGATGTAATTTGGTTGGTTGTACTATCCTTAATATAGAAATATCCTAAAATTCATATAATATTTATTTCAACTTATGATAAGGTATGGCATTCTAATATGATTCATTGATAGATCAATATTCAAATAATAATACTCTTTTCTTGGAAAGGCTTGAGATTTAGAAAATCTTTCATTTTATTATAGAAAATTGGATGAGAAGATTTATGTTCAATATGTTATGATAAGTAGTAGGACGTACTAAAGTAGAAACTAGTTAGATGTTGATTTTAAACTAGGTCCTTTCTTTTTTCGTAGTGTAAGAAAAATTATCCCTTTTTCACACTTAATTTGGGAATAATTAAAATAAATTGAACCTAATCTTGCCTTAATTTAGTGTTGTAATATGTTTTTGAATTCACATTAAGTTTTGGGCCCTTTTAAATTAAATACTTAATCATGTCTTATTTAGGGTATTGTAAGGTGTACCTTTACACTTTCACACTAATATAGGGCTTTATTAATTAATTGAGCTTAATTTTCCTTAATTGACCCCTTTTAATTCAAATCCAATCCTAATTAAATACAATTTCTAAGGGATAAAACCCGACATTCATAAATGCCATTTCACTACACTCAACTTTGGAAGATGTGTGTCCTAGCTAAGTGACCTAGGATCCATTTTCCATAGGGTGAATGGATCCTCACTTAGATCTAGGACCCTAATTTTGCATAATATTTAACATTGTTTGATGTGTGTCCTAGGTAAGTAGTCTAGGACCCATTTTCCCTATGGCGAAGCGGTCCTCACTTAGACCTAGGACCCCTCTTTGAAATATGATTTTGGTGGTATTTTAATGATTTCAAATCTATAATTCAATGTCAGCATGCGATATTTGAATTTTGGGAATTAATGTTATGATACATATAAATATAAGGATATTTCACTATGTTTCATCTAACAATTTTGATTCAAGCATCCTAAGACTTTCAAGAAATCAAGTAATTTTTACAATAGCATCGTTGAGAACATTCAAGACCATTTTCAAGGCATTCAAGGGAAGAATCATAACAAAATATTGTAGCAATCGAGATTTATTTCATCATGTCAAAGGTGTGTTGCATCATGCATGTTGTTTGAGCTAATATGGTGATGTAGTGTTCAAGATCTAATCAAGCATATCAAAGGCATTGTTTCACATCAAGTTTCATTTCATTTTGAAAGGTTTGGTTACCAAAACAAGATTTGACCAAGGAAAACCCCTATTCCGTAATAGACAAAAAATTTCTCTCTTTGATGTGTGATTACATATTTTAGGTTGAAGATCATTTGGAGAGAAAAATTGAAGAAAGTTGTAAAGTTGTCAAAGTTGAAAGAAAAGTTGTCAAATCATGGAAACTGATTTACATGATTTATTTCTGGTTTTTCAACAATGAACAATTGGAATCTTAGAGTGCACACCTGGTAGAAGAGAACCCATAAAGTATTTTCCAAAAACCCTAGTTAGGAACCATTCGCCATAGGGTGAATGAATCCTCAGTGAGGTTTGAAAAAACATATTTGGTGACAGGTACAACACATTTTACCCTTTCTAGATCTACCTTTTCACTCTGTTTGGGTTAGATTTGATTACTATTTCTCATTTGCACTTTGTAATACATATTTTAAATTAAATAAGGAAAATATGTGCATCATAGTTCTCATTTTCATTGAAAACCCCCCATTTTTTGTTTCAATTTTATCTTTTCTTATAGTTGATACATTTATTTAATCTTTATAAATCAAATTATTTTACTATCTATTTTTTCATATTTTGTGCTTTTCTATAAAATTATAACTAATTGTAGGATCTATCTAAATAAACATGACTTTTTTAATAAACAAATGGGTATTATAGTTAAAATTGAACATGACCAAGACTAGTATAAAGACTATTTCTTATAATAAGATGTTCCATATCATTTGGGAATTTAATTATAAGGAATTGTGAAATTAAATCATTTTTTTTTATCCTTGTGACTCTTTTAACTCTATTATGATGTTAGAAAATTACCAATGACACCAAAACCGTAAATTTTCTATAAAAAAAAAATAAAAAAATAAAAGAATATTTTTTTATTACAATTTTTTTTTTGTTTGATACATATTACAAAAAAAACAAATATTAATAGTTACATACCATGAGTATTTTTATCATTAGAAGGTTATATCACCAATATATCATATATTTTTTACCTTCATTGAAATAATTAAATTTTAATTCATGATACAATCATAAATATTTACTACCGTTGTGATATTTTGTATGGTAAGTATGAGCTGTGGAGATAGAATGAAAAATAAAAGAAGTAGAAAATATGACTCGTTTCTCTCAAGAATTTCTCTTAACCAGAGAAAGCTCTTTGTCCAATACAGAAGAATCCAATCAACCACATAACCCAATGGATAACACTCCAATCTGGGTGGTTTATTTCATCTCTAATCTCATTGAGGATAAGTTTTGTCTTGATCACACGTCAGTGATGAAAACAACCCTCTAAAATTACATCCTTTTCTTTCTTTGTTTCTGGAACACATTTCTTCCAGCACATACAAGGTCAAGATAAGTTTCTTTCAAGAAGGATCTTTTTGTGAGAATACTAATGGTGGAGAGAGATTCTCCACGCCTTTTCAAGAAGGATAGATTCTAACATTTAGTTATGTTTTTGATGACAACTAAAGGAATAATCCAACTAAAGGCTTCAAATTTTTGTATAGTTAATTAAAGGCTGTAAGCCCTGTGATCCTCCAAAATGAGTGGATGGGATATGGAAGATTCTAATGAACCTTACGTGCTCAGACTTCAAATCATCAAGATTTGGCTTGGCTTTGGGCTGAGCTGACATCCATCTCTTTGAATACTCATGGAAATTCTATATATTCTTCATACTGAAAGTGTTATTCTTAATTATTATTTATCATAATATAATTTAAGCATAATATAATTTAAGAAGTGACATAAATTTGAGTTAACTGGTAGAATTATAATATCTAAGTTTAGTTTTGTTAGTATGTCTTAATTATTTATTAGGGGAATTGCTGATTAGTGAAATCAATTCAATATTTTTTATTTTTTTTTACAAATTATTTTTAAAATAAATAAGGTACTTAGATGCTCTATATATATCTTTATTCTAGATCAATAGTTTATTTCTATTCAAGTAATCTATTTGATGCAGAGGAAAATGAATTTGCAGCAAAAGTATAATAATCAGTAGTTTGTTTTACAAATTGTCTCTTCCTAGTAGCTTTATTTTTTGACAAATTTGATGGGATGGCAATTTTTATTGAGTTTATTGAAAATCTACACACAATTTCAGATAACCTTTATGGAGATAAAAATCATTTTACAAAGGAATCCTCCAAAATGAAACAAAAAACCTTCAAAATGAACTGTTGCTAGTCTTAATTAGCCATCTAGATAGCTAACCAGAATTTTTTGAAATAATTCCTTCGCACATGCTAAACTTGTTTAAAAACTATTTGAAAAATTAAATTATGGTACCATAGATTTATAGACAAAATTTTATTAATTAGATAGGTGTATTTCTTCCAAAGCACAAATTTCTTGCTTAAAACCCTAAGTAGGCTTTTGAAAGGGAAACAAGTTGATGTAGGAGCATCCAAGGTGCATGAGCAATCCTATGTCACCAAAAATATTTTAATTTTGCTTTGTTTGATTTCAATAAGGGGTTAAGTGATATGAAAATAATATTTTCATCTGCAACAATGCATTTTCTCTTTGTGTGAAAAATGTAAATGTAAATTTGATGGGAAATAGGTCTCGATAAAATGGTAAAAGTATCTTTTAGAGGAATATTCCATTTGGGCACGTCCAATTTGAGAGGAGGTCAAAAAGTCTTGTCTTGTGCTTTTGGCATGGTTTGCATGTACATGTATCATAAAATGTCATAAAGTGGACTGCAAAGAATCTTGCATGTTACTTGCATGTATTTGCATAAAAAGTTGTAACCAAAAGGCTGTAAGGAATCTATAAGAGGTTGTAAGTTGTGATTGTTCAAGACTTAGGAGCCCAAAAGAAAGTTGGAATGCATTGGATTTCATTTCTAATTTGCAGATTTGTAACTCCCAAAGTTGGGTGTGGGATTTTCAAGGTGGTTCTAAAAGGTTGCTTTGTGAAACCATGGATTGTGTTCTCTTTGCTCATTCTCTATTTATTGATGCCTTTTTATTTGGAGAGGGGAGTTTTGGAGAGGTTAAGTTTGCATACCCAGATGCTACCGAAATTATGCCAGATTGTTGAAGACACATTTGTTGTAGGTGTTGCATGTAGGAATGAAGGCGAGCCCATTAGCTTCAGTTTGATGTAACTTTTTGCATATTTGAATATAATATAACTTACAAATTTCTATTTCATACTCAGTTCTTTATATGTATTTGTAGCCTTCTTGTATTGTGTTTAGTGTGATTTTGTGACCAAATTTGAAAGGGAGAGTCCCCCATTTCATCAATGGTATTAGAGCAAGTTGTCTTGAGCCTATAAACATAGCACCAAAGTGAGGTATTTTGCAGTAGGACTTGTGAGTTGTGGGTGAAGATTAAAATGCCTCCAAGAGTTTCCAATCGTAGTAGAGGTAGAGGCAGAGGTAGTGGAGGAAGAGACCCTCCTAGAGATTAACTTAGAGCCTTCAGAAGGAAAATAGAGACTTTGTAGAAGAGAAGTGCATAGGGAAAGAGATGATAGTGAGGATGAAACTGAAGAGGAATTGAAAGAGGAAAAATACAATCAAATAGATCTTGGAGAAATCAAATTTCTAAGAGTTATATCATAAATTGGAAAGAAACCAAGTATGTGCAAGATCATGATGGGCCAAAAAGTGCTAATATGATGGGTATGTGTAGGGTATGTGGCTGACGATTTGTTTTTACCCAAAATTAATGAAACGAAAAGGGTTTTTAAAGGAGATTCTCAGATTTCCACCAATAAAAATTATGTTTTACTTTGAACTTAATAAATAATATTATTTATTTTCTATTTGAATTACGACTAAAGTCTTGATTAATATGCTGATTGAAAAATATATATAGCTTTCAAATGGTATCAGATTTTTTGAATCTGAAATATGCATCACATTCTATGTTTCACATACTATAGGATTAAAAAAAAAAAAATTCATGAATTTTTGACCAAGTTAAGGTGGTTAGACATACGATTTTTTTATTTTTTTTAAAGTGGTAATAAAAAATTCATAATTAATTATTTACTAGGAAAAAAATTACAAAAATATATGCAACACATTGAGACATGAGTCCTCTACTTATATCTAAAATCTTATAAAAAAGTATTATCATTTTATTGTGTTAGGGTGGTCGACAGACACCTACTTCTTATTTTTTTCCTGAAATTCAAGTACTATTGCATTGAAATTTCAAATTTTCACCAAATAGATTTTTTTTTTTTAAATAAGCCTAGTAGTTTAGAAACTATATTCAATTTTCTATAGATTATATTCTTACATATTTTTGAAATAATATAGATAATTTATTCAAATTTTTACGTCAAGTTGCCTAACTCTGATTTTTCTAAATTTTTCACCACTTAAGGGCCTATTTTTTCCATGATGATCCTGCAAACACCCAACCAAAAATGGAGGTTTCAAAATTTAGTGGGAGCTTGAATCCCAAAGATTTGATAGATTGGATTAATAACATGGAATAAATTTTTGAGTTTGAGGAGATTGAAGACCCTCATAGAGTGAGGTTTACAAAAACAAAGTTAAAGGGCCATGCAAGAATTTGTTGGAAAGAAATCCAACTTGAAAGAGGAAGACAAGGGAAAGAAAAAAATTCCAAATGGGATAGAAGGTGGAAAAAATGAAGAGACAATTTATCCCAATAGATTATGAACTATTGCTACTAAGAAAGATGCAGAGCTTGAGACAAGAAACATGGACTATGAAAGAATACACAAAAGAATTTCACAAGGTCTTGATTAGAAAATAAAATTCTGAAGAAAATAAGGAGAAAGTAGCTCATTACATTAATGGGTTGAAGCCTAGCATACAAGAAGAATTGGAATTGGCGAAAATGACCACCATTGATGATGCTTATCAATTTTCATTAAAATTGAAGAAAGATTGAACTAAAAAATTGAAAGTAAACAAAGAGGAAGAGGTTGTGGTGGAAGAACCAGAGGAAGAAGTTACGATGGAAATTAGAAAAATCAGAAGTTTGAAGACCAAGACAATAGAAAAAATTAGAAATCAGAAAATTATTACCCTCCTAGAGATCAAAATCCAAGAGGTGGAGGAAGATTGGGTAGAGGATTTAGAAGAGATGGCTTTCACAAAACCTATTTTTGATGCGGTGAAGAGGGGTATCGAGCATATGACTACCCTCATAATCAAGAAATGACCAATAGAAGATCATAAAATTAGAATAGAGCAACAAACATCAATGAAGAGGATGCACACTCATCGCATTCCAAAGAAGTAGAAGGAGGTGAAGTCTGATGACAAGAAGAGAATTGTTGAAAAATAGGAGTGGGAAGTCTAACAAGGTTGCTAATGCTTTGAGTGTTGATTGAAATGGAGGTTGTGGTTGTTGGATTCAATGAGTTGAAGGCTCAGTTGTATGACGGGGATCCAAATTTTGGAGAGGATTGGAAGGCTTTCAAGGAGCCTATTTTTGGTGATAAGACCAAGTGGGTGGATTATTTAATCCAATATGGTAGGTTGTTCAAAGGTAATAAGTTGTGTATTCCTAGAAGTTCAATGAGAGTAAATTTGATTAAGGAAAAACATAGCAGAGGACCTACATGACATTTTGGTTTTGATAAAACCATAGCACTTGTGGGAGAGAAATAATATTGGTTTCAGTTATAGAAAGATAACAGAAAATATGTGCAAGGTTGTAGAATTTGTCAGGTAGCAAAAGGAACAAGTCAAAACATAGGTTTATACCAGCCACTACCAGTACCCGAGAGGCCATGGGAAGAGATTAGTATGGATTTTTTTTTGGGTTTTCCAAGGACCCAAAGGGGACATGATTCAATATTTGTTGTAGTAGATATATTTTTCAGGATGGCTCATTTTATTCCATGCAAGAAGACTAATGATGTTGTGAATATTGCATAATTGTTTTTTAGGGAAGTAGTGAGGTTACGTGGTCTTCTGAAGAGCATTATTTCAGATAGAGATAAAAAATTTGTGGGGTACTTTTGGAGGACATTATGGAAGAATATGAAGAATGATTTGAAATTTTTTTCAGCCCACCATCCACAAATAGATGAAAAAATAGAGGTGGTAAATATAAGCTTGGTTAATTTTTTGAGATGCCTAATTGGAGATAAGTCAAAGGGGTGGGATTTGATTCTATCTCAAGCAAAATTTTCATATAACAACTTGATGAATAGAAGTACTGGTAAGTATTCATTCTAAATTATTTATGGTAGAATCCCAAGAGTTGTTTCCGATCTAAAAAAGATGGATAATGTTGATAAGAAGAGTGTAGAAGCAGAGGACTTTTCTAAACACATAAAAGAATACATGAGGAGGTTTGAAATCACATCAATAAAATGAATTTTTAGTACAAGTAAAAAGCTTATTTGAAGAGGAGACATAAGGAGTTTCAATTTTGTGATGAGGTAATGGGACAAGCTAGAAAAGAAACATTTCTAGTTGGTACCTATAAATAATTAAAAATGAAGAATTTTGGGACTTGCTGAATTGTGAGTAGGAACAATTTAGGTAATGCATATGAAGTAGAGTTTCCTAGTGGGCTTAATATTTCACCTATATTTAATATATCTGATCTAGCAAAGTTTCATGAAGCTGAAAGTGATGAAGGTACAATAGGTGAAACAATTCATATACCAACACCTACTTCGGAAGAGGGGAAAATAGAGGTAATTTTGGACAATAGGATGAGTAGGAGTACAAGGCACAAAAAATACTTTAGGTACTTGGTAAAATGGTTTGGAAGGTCTATTGAGGACTCATCTAGGTTATCATAAGCTGAAGTTAAATGTCTTGACTGCCCTCTTGAGAAGTGATAGGATCACTTTTCTTCTACCCTGGGTTTCTAATGCAGGAGCATCCAAGGTGTATGAGCAATCCCGTGTCACCAAAAATATTTTAATTTTCCTTTATTTGATTTCAATAAGGGGTTAAGTAATAGGAAAATATTATTTTCATTTGCAACAATGTAATTTACCTTTGTGTGAAAATGCAAATGTAAATTTGATGGGAAATAGGTCTTAGTAAATAGGTAAAAGAATATTTTAGAAGAATGTTCCATTTGGGAATCCAATTTGACAGGAGGTCAAAAATTATTGTCTTGTTGTGCTTTTGGAATGGCTTTCATATACATGTGTCATAAAATGTCATAAAGTGGGCTACAAAGAATCTTTCATGTTACCTGCATGTCTTTGCATGTAAAGTTGTAACTGAGAGGCTGCAAGGAATCTGTAAGAGGTTGTAAGTTGTTATAAGAACCCAAATTTGATTGGTCAAGACTTAGGGACCATAGAGAAGGTTGGAATGCATTGGATTTCATTTCTAATTTGTAGATTTGTAACTCCCAAATTTGGGCATGGGATTTTCAAGGTGGTTCTAGAAGGTTGTTTTGTGAGACCATGGATTGTACTCTCTTTGCTCATTCTCTATTTATTGATACCTTTTGAGTTGGAGAGGGGGATTTGGAGAGGTTAAGTTTTCATACCCAAATGCTTCAAAAATTATGCCAAATTGTTGAAGGTATATTTGTTGTAGGTGTTACATGTAGGAATGAAGGGGAGCCCATGAGCTTAAGTTTGATGTAACTTTTTGCATATTTGAATATAATATAACTTGTAAACTTCTCTTCCACATTCTATTCTTTATATGTATTTTCAACCTTCTTGTATTGTGTTTAGTGTGATTTTGTGACCATATTTGAAAGGGAGAGTCTCCCTTTCATCACAAGTGATTTTAATTTTTATTTATTTATTAATATCCACTTTCAAGACCTCAAACTAAATGCATTAAGTATGTAGAGACCATTAACTACAACAAGAAGAATATCAAATAAAGAACTTCAAAATCTACTTATTTAAAAAAAAAAAAGGTTTTAAAATGCTGGTAACACCCAACAAGCATACCTATAAGCAAAAAATTTATTCCTTTTCTTTCCAAAACAATATAAAACTAGTTTTTCCATCTTTTTCATAGTGCAACATCATCCCTAACTACCTACCTCATCCCATGCAAACCGAAGTTTATAAATTAAGCAGTCAAATCCCCTAATTAGGTGCTTGGGGTTGGGTGGAAAACACCAAAATTTGAAATATATGACTATTTTTTTGTCCAAATTTAAATTAAAATACCTAGCATGTGATTAAGCACTTAACACTATAGTATAATTCAAATCTAGAAAAAGATAAAATGATGCTTATGTGTCATGCTCCCAAGGAGCAATAAGTTGTCTCATGAGCTCTTACTCATGAGATCTACAAAGTTACTCCATGCTTATTGATGCCTGATTCTATCATCCAAGTATTATCCTCTATTGAATGACCTTTCCAATTCACTAAGTACTAGTATTACTCTTTACCCCTTTTTTGTTTAACAACTTTCTTGTCTAAAATAACTTCTATTTTGTTCTTGTTGGATTTTGGCAACTATTTTTCTCATTTATCAAAAAGATATTTCCTTGCTCTCAGTTATGTCACCTTCACTGTCACCTTCTTTGTATGGATACAAGTCTGCAACATTGAATATAGGATATATTTGACACAACTTGGAAATTCTATCTCATAAGCATTGTTAGAAAACATTCTTAAAATATTACAAGGGCCAGTTTTCTTCATTTTATAGTTTGAACTATACTCACCTTTTGAAAGCCTATCCTTCCTCAAATGAGATAATACCATGTCTCCAATTTTAATATTAACATCTCTCCTCTTGATTTCCACATGTTTTTTGTATTTACTCATACTTGCCTCTAATTATGTCTCGACTTGTTCATGTACTTCTTGCACAACAATGGAAAAATCCTCTCTTTGAGCACTTCTTTTATCATTTTTCCCAAAACCATTAACTCAAAAATACCGCTAGTATGTGAACCATTGAGTGTTTTAAAAGGAATCATACTTGTACTCTTGTTGAACCATTATAAGCATTTTTTTCTTGTGGCAAAATGAGATCCCATTGTTTGGGATTATCATTTGTTAAGAATCTTAGTAAATTACCCAAAGTATTGTTGACCACCTCTATTTTTTCATAAATTTAAGCGTGGTATGTTGAACTAAAATTTAGATTAGTGCCCAACTTCTTCCATAAAGTCTTCCAAAAGTGTCCCACAAAATTAGTATCTCTACCTAATATAATACTTAGTGGAATTCCATGTAATCTAACCGCCTCTTTCAAGAACAAATTATCAATTTGAGTGGCATCACTTGTGATCTATCATGCTAAAAAATGAGCCATTTTAAAAAAACTATCTACTACAATAAAGATTCAATCATGGCCACTTTGGGTTCTAGGTAGACCCAAAACAAAATCCATACTAATAGAGTCCCAAGATCTATTTGGGATTGGTAAAGGTTGATAACAACATGAATTTGTACTCTTTCCCTTGGCATATTGGCACACTTTACACCTTTCTATAAAATTTCTCACATCTGATTGTATTTTAGGAAAAAATTAATGAACATGTAACTAAGCTAAAGTCTTATTTAGGCCAAAATGATGAGAAAGACTACCAAAATTATTTTCTCTAATTAAATTTTCTCTCATAGAACTCCTTGGTACACATAGTTGTGATCCTTTAAAAAGTAATCCATCTTACAACATGAAGTCCATCCAAGGTTCTCTATTTTATATAATTGGTTGTTTATAAACCTCGTAGGCTTCTTGGAAGTCAAAATTAGATTTGTACAACTCCTTAAGAGACTCTGTTCCTCCACTTTCTATTTGAATTTATCTTATGATTAAGGCTCTCTTACTCAAATAATTTCCTACATTAAATTGGCTTGGCCTTTTTTGTGCTTGATAACACAAGTGATTTTTTGTAAATTCTCCATCCATTTCATGTTTCTTTAACTTAATTTGGGCTAGCTAGTTATGGAAAACAATGTATGACTATGAGTAAAAATAACAAACTCTTTAGGCATCAAATAATGTCTCCACTCCCTTAAAGCTTGAACCAAAGTATACAAATCAAGATCATAAGCTAAATACCTACTTTTTGCATCATTTGACATCTAACTAAAGTATGCAATAGGTCTATCTTCTTGATTTAGAACAGTTCCAATGGCTACCCCACTTACATTAGGGCATGTGCAAGAAGTTGTGTCCACAAAATATTCAAAAAATGGAAGTGTTTTTCTTGATTTTTAAAATTTATCATAGTTGGGCTAAAATTTTGAAGCACTTACACATTGAATCTTTAAAAAAATAAAAAAAAATTAGTAATATTGTGAGTCTAGTTTTCAAATATATAATTTATTCTAATACCCAAATGATACAAATTAAATTTTAATAGGAATGTATAAATACCACTTTTTAAAACTCACTTTTTAGGACCATACCACGCACGTATATGAACACCATAATTTGACCTAAATAATACTTTTTTCTAATTCCTTCTAGTAAAATATGTAATATACAAATACAATCTCTCACAAATAGAGAAAAGGAGAAACCCCAGTGGGACAAAAATCCTCCCCAAAGGAAAGAAAAGATATAATAATGATCTCCATGAAAAATAAGAGGATAAAATTCCATTTGAGGAAAAAGTCCCCCCATAAGAGAGACAAAGAAGAAACCATTCAATACTCCCTCAATGAAATAACCTACTACAAAGAAACATTGTAAGCACACTACTAGAGTAACACTAGAATCTCAATTAGGAAAGGAAATGAAAGATAATTCAGATGCTAGAAACCATATTAGAGTCACTCAAGGACTTAGGTTAGAATCGTGATAACACAACAACAAAACTGATGCCAAGGAATATTGGGACACTCTCTATATAGCACAACTCTAGAATTTGTATGAAATAACAGGATATAAAATATCATTCTAATACTAAAATAAAGTGCAAAGATCAAAATTGCACCCTCACAACTATCAAAATATCCAAGTAATCTCTAGAAAACCCATCATGAAAGAACTAAAATTGGGATATACTTGGCACAAAAA
>VDFB02391075.1:0-17167 GCA_007258455.2 Sequoia sempervirens | reverse complement strand
GAAAACCAATCGATGGTTGGGCCTGTCAAACTTTGTGGAAAGAGGCGCACCAAGTAGGAATCATTGTAGGCGACCTCCATACACATGACGTTAAACTCTTTGACATGGTCTATAGGACTTCCTCTTCCTTTGTATTTATCAAATTTAGGGACCTCAAAACCGGGAGGGAACAATACCATTGCGATATTTCGATTAAATGGATAAGGACATAGATTTTGTTGTGTATGGGACTTCTTCATTTTTCCCATATATATATACCACATTTCTGTGCCATGTCTAAGTTGAAGAATGCCAAAATACCTTGTGGGTTTGTGGAGGTCATGTCACGATTGTGGGATGGTGAATGAATCTGGGTGGCTACTGATCTCTAATATGATGAGGAGTTGTATGGAGTGTATGGTGCAGATATTACAAAAGGCAAATTTGTCGTGGAAAGCCATATAAGTCCCAACGGTTTAGGTTGATGATGTTTCATTAGTTGTATGTCCTGTTGGGTTAATTGCTGGCCAAAGTATATTGTTGAGCCAGGTAAGCATCACAGTGCTAAGGGAGCTCACCAAGTTTGCCATTGGGCTTGCTGTTGTTATTGTGCTGCTAAGGCTACTTGTTGTACTTGATGTTGTTGTTGAGCCACTAGGGCTTGCTGTTGTTGTGCTACTAAGGTTGCTTGTCATTTTTTCTGTTGTTGTGATACTACTGACACTTGTTGTTTTTGCTACTGTTGTTGTGGTACTAGGGCTGTTTCTTGTTGCCTTTGTGCCATTGTGGGCTTTGTTGCTGCCACCAGGGTCGCTCTTGCAATTTCTTTTGTTGTTGCCAAATACCAGCTTAGTAAGGCTTCTTGTTGTTGTTATAGGGTTGCTTTCATTATTAATATGTTGTTGTGCTACTAGGCCGCTTTTTGTTGTTGTTGTTATTGTGCTACTAGGGCTTCTATTATTATTGTTGTTGGACGGCTTCATGATAAGCCTATTGTGCTTTTTGTAAAGCTAAGACATGTGCTTGCAATGCAGGATTAGGTGGTTGTTGGGACATCTACAACAAATTTTGGGTGTTGATGTTTTGATTGGGTAGTAGGCTGTGGCTGATGAGGCTAAAAGCCTTTGATTTAACATTCCTTGCAAGATGGTGGATTGAAATGGAGGAATGTAAGTTTGAGGTCTTATATGATTTTGCATGGTAAGAGGGACCGTGGGCAAGGATGATGATGAATCCATTAGGTATTGCAATGGTAATGGCACATTAGGACTTTGATTCCATTGATTGAAAGGGTTCCCTTGATCGATGTTTTGGGGATTTCCTTGGGTTAGGGATGTGGTCAAGGTGTTACCTTGATTGATGGGGTTCATGACCAAGGGGTTCTTTTGAGTTGGGTTGGTGATGGATGGGATGGATGTGTTTTGTGAAACCAATGGTGTAGATGGACCAATTGGGGGATTGGATAGAGATGTCGCTATTTGTGTTAAGGGTTGACTTTACATTAGGGTGTTGGCATGCCCTTGTTGGTCTATTTGAGACACTTGACTTATACTACCTTGTGTGATGTTGGGCACACTTGTGGTACTTGTGAGGATGGATGAGGATGGATGACCTTGATATGTTGAGGTTTTCATGGATTCATGAAGTGTAAGTGGTTTATTTTGATGTAAGGGGTGTTTGAGAACGATAGGAGCACCAAAGGTAGGTGTCCAAGTGGTGGTTTGAGGGGGATTGGTATTTAGGGTACCCAAAAGTGTGTTGCTTTCAAATGGGAGAGTATGACCAAAGTTCTCAGCAAGAATAGTTGTAAGACTAGGAATGGGTGTTTGATATAGCCCTAGCAATGGAGTTATTTTTAAGGTGGATGAAGTCAAGCCTTGTGCCAATAATTGTGCAACAAAAGATCGGGAAATTGGAGCTACATTTTCTAAGGCTTGATGTTCCATAATTTCCTCCCTGTTAAGTTCAAATGGGTTGTTCATAATGTCTTCTATCTCATATGGCACTGATGGAGATGAGGGTTGTTGTGATGGGGTAACTTGACTTCTTGGATCAAATTCTTGAGGATTGGGATCACTTGAGGTGAATGTGACTTTGGTTTTCTCCATGATTCTCTTGTGTTGTGATATTGTCTTTGCCATAAATTTTGTGTTCCCTATGGGAGAGTTATGTTGAGATTTGGAATTTTTAAACTCTCTAGTTGACTCAAATCTAGGTAGAAGGGACACTCTGAGTCTTTTTGGAGAAATTATGGTAGTGGGAGATGAAAAGATGAATGATATGGGGAGTGATCTTTGCAAACGTTTTAGGACAACACTTTTGACTTAAGTTTGATGTTTTGATGTTTGGATAAAGGATGTTTATGAACTTGTGAATCTTTATAGTAGAATCATGACCTTCAAGATAAACTAGTCCATGGATGATAACTAACTCAACTAGGTGCATGGAAAAGGATTCATTTCACATACAAAGTAGCTAAGTTAGGGGTTGGGGATTAATAGATGTCCAAGTCAAAAAAGTGTGGGTGTGTTTGAAATTTTTGCAATGTTTGGTGAAGTGAAGTTTGGATTTTGATAAAGGATTGGATGAAATGTTTGACCCAATATTGACCTAGAGTAAACCTTTCTTTTTGAAGACCAAGGTGGTGAGAAACATGCTAGACCTCAAAAGTTTTCAAATCCTATGATCAAGGAGAAGTTCTTGTGAAAAGTGTAGATTTGGTTCATTCATGAAATAGTGTAGAAAACATCTCCTTAGTGATTTATCTCGGTTGTGGTACTATCTTAGGATACATCTTCTAATATACTTTGAACTATTATGTTTAAGTTTGAAATAGCGGCATGTAGACCTTCTTTTGGGGATTTTGATTTTGTGTGTGATCATTTAAGACAAGCCTAAGACCAATGTTTGACTTTAAATGAGGGTTTCATATTGAGCATACATTTCTAGATCATTCATTGAAACACGTCTATAAAAATTCCTTGCCAACCAATTCCTATTTTGGTAGAGTGCCATAATGTGTTGTTTGATAGATTTTGGACTATGATGTCTAAGTTTGAAGTGATGACATGTAGACCTTCTCTTGGGGATTTTGATTTTGTGTGAGATCATTTAGAGAAGTTCAAAATCATGAAAAGGAGGATATTTACTACCACACAGGGGGTGGAAATATGGGCCTTCTAGCCATAATATCAACTTGTTCCTTTTCTTCGTCTATCATGTATGTTGTGTTTCTCCACTGGCTTGGTGTTTCCTTTGTTTCAAAAGTGAAGCTTCTCAAACTACTAATTATATCAGTTTTTTCTCCTTCAATGAGTTCTAAGTTTGGTTGAATGATAGTGAGCATAAGGAGAGGTTGTTCAATCAGAGCAATTGGTTTCCAAATGGTCATGTGGGGTTCAATTTATCAATTTATCTTGCTTAATGAGTTTCTTATTACAAAAAACACTTGTCTTTCTTAAGTTTAAACTAAATGTCTATGTCAAAAACATCATCAATTCCACAAATTCCATTTTGTGAAAAGGATGAAGTTGGTGGCATAGTTACCTAGGTTAACTTTGGGAAGTATAGATTGATATGTAAACCAAAATATTTAGAAGTATTTAAGAATAAATCCTTAGGACAAGCATCAATATCGAGGTTTTGTCAAAGGGTATCCATACTTAGACCAAAGGGTTTGAAATTTTGAAAAGACTTTGTTGCTATTTGTTTGCAATTGTTTTGGAACTAGGCAAGTGTTAAATTGAATCTCAAGCATTTGCAATCCTAGATATATCAGGTACATATTTCTTAGTAGGCTTACCATCATCAGAAGAGATGATTAATCTGTGAAGATGAAATGGAAAAATAGGCTATGTCAAGGAAATGTAATGTCTTAACACACCAAGCAAAGGAGTCCATTCCCCATTTTCTTTATTGCAACAATCAAAAATTGGACATGGTAAGTAACTTTTGGGCACGTTGATACTCCCATGCACTACTTTGAAATATGTTTTAGAATTGGACTTGGTTAGCCACTACAACAAGGTTTTTAATGACTGTATCTGAGATAGAATGGTGCCATACACATGAAAATTCACTCAATTAAGAGGCCTCCCAGCCCTTAGAAACATCTAAAGGTTTTAGTGCATCACAAGGATACTAGGGGATACTTTCATTGGTATGGGACAACCACAACCAACTAGTTAATTACTTTCATCACTCCAAATTATTTATATAGCAAACTGGATAGAAAGCACTACTTGGGTCATTCCCTCTCACAAGTTGGGAAGCAGGCCTTCTAAAGGTAACACATGTTTGAAGCATAAAATACTTTTCATCACCCAAGATTACCAATAGGCACGAGGGGAGAGGATAAGTGCTTCCAAGCAGAAAAGTAGACTTATGTGTTTCTCTTCACCCAATATTGCACGAAGCACAAGGGGATTGGATACACACAACAAGAATACATAAACAAATCAAACACGTTCATTTTAATTCATCATAGAAAAATGAGTTCATTTTAAACATCAAACGAAGTATGGAAGTTGTATTGTTCAATTTTAAACCAACAAGCATAATGACGTGAAGGTTTAGTTTTAACCAATTTGAACATTCATTTTAAAGCCCAAAATAAATCTAGTTTGGTCCTAAAACGTGAAATAAAAAAGCTTCATAAATGGGTTATAATTGCCCCATAAGTATCGCAACACTTGTTACAATTATAATTCAAATGATAGTAATGTGCTCCTTCACTTCAAGTTTTATTGTCCAAACCTGCAAAACCCAGTTACCCTAAAAAAGTGAGAAGTCAATGATGTGTTTAAAAAGCAGATAAAATAAAAAATGTAAAGCACATGCTCAAAATCATTCACTATTTTTTCTTACTAGTAAAAATCATCTTTGTTCATGATAGCGTCACCATAATTCAAATGAGCATCACTCTAGTGAAAAATATCATCGTGCTTCTACAATTAAACAAAGACTGCACAAATCGCCACTTTTGAGATTGCAGAGAACAAGTTCCCCAAGCTCTTCTCAAGGATGGTATGGGTCCAATTCAAGAGAGGTGCATGCTTGGGATGGGAACACAGGCACCAAGCAAGCATAATCCGCCATTCTTGCTAGCCTTGGGAAAGTTAAAGGAAGAAATCAGGAAACAAAATAGGAAAGAGGAAGCTGATAAAGATAAAGGCTTTCATTCATTCACCAACGAAGGTCTTGAGGCTGTTAACGCCGTACTCAGTTGGGGGTCACAGCATGGAATTACAGTCTAGATACTATGTTTAAAGTTGCTGCTCTTATGCAGAAGTCTTTAGCTTTTGTTCAGTCTGTGTTTGGTCTTCCTCGTGATTATACTGTGGTGCAGTCCGTGTATTGTCTGTACTTTGTTTTTTTTTTCATTTGTTTTGAGCTGGCTGTTTTTTGTTTGGTTATGTATTTCTAGCAGCTGATTTAAGTTGATATTCTGTCAATTTGTAATCTTGCTTATCAGCTGATTGTTGATGTACTGTGCTTAAACTATTATCAATACAAAAAAGTATTAGCTTACAATTTGATTTAATCCTATTACTTAGTATTTTAATTAGGAAGGTCATTGTTTCTACTAGAAAGAACATCACTATATGGAAACACTTGATAAAGGTGTCGCTAAAATACCCAAGAGTGTTGATGTATTTGCAAAAACCAAAAAAATAGACTTTAAGAGAAAAATTTGTTAAATTTGATTGGTTATCTCTCCTTCTAGCACCAAAATGTGACTGACGAATTAGTATGGGCTGACTACACTTGATCCATTACAGTGATTCATAGAATTATTCCAAGAAACATCAATCCAATAAGATCATTCATTGAAAACTATGAATCCATTAAAATTTGAATATATTAAACTATGAAAGATTTAAAACACTTTTATTCTAATCCATTAAAACTTATCCATTGGGGGAGATCTCACGATTGATGTGAAATGGTGACACTTTCTCCCCAATCCATAGATAAATGATTCATTCCTGAACCAAATTTATTTAATATAACCCACCTGAAATTGATGAAAGATTTGTATGAAAACATTATTTAAATGCTAAATTAACATGATGCAAGCTATGTTAACATGATGTAGACTAAGATGATTGATATGGGTATATGCAAAGCTAATCTAAATGGATTTTAACCTAAAAATATTGAAAGCCTAATTATGAAATAAGCTAAATATATGCATCTATATTATCATGGAAGCCATTAATGGAAGCTAAGCTAATATGCAAGTAAATTAAGCTAAAATGATGTTAAATGTGAGTGCAAGTGAGACTGATTTTAACAGCATAAGTTTTCTCTTAAAAGATAGATCCATTTGTCTCTAAATAGTGACCTATTTATAGGAGGACAAATGAGAAATGAAGAAAGGTTAATCAATGGATAAAAAAGGAGGAAAGATGAAACATGGATCATGGATTCTAATCAACGGATGAGAATCAATGATCACATAGATCAATGAGAGAATCAAGGGATGATATTCTTCCAAACAAACACACATTCAAACTTGCACAAAGAAGTCTTGTAAGTTTGTTAGGAGGAAGAATATTCCCTTTTTTCAAATGAGTGAGGAGAGAGAATATTCTTTGGAATATTGTCATGGGTGAGGGGGAATTAGATATTTAGTTAATTAAAACCAATGTTTTAATGTGCAAAAGGGGAAGAAATATTCCATAGGAATATTCCTTCTGGAGGAATGTGTAAAGGAGGAATAGTCCATTGCAAGTGGGGGGAAGATTAGATTAATTAGTAATTGATAATTAAAATAAAGTTTTAATTATGTCAATTAGGGGAATTTCATAATATTCATTAAATAAAGTGATTTAATGAAAAGGGGGAAAGTGATATGATATTTAATTAAATAACTTAGGGTTATTTAATTAAATAAGAGGACTTAGGGATTTAAATTAAATAATTAGATTTATTCATTTTAATAAGACAAAATGTTAGCATGAAAAGGGGTGAATTAACCCAAATAGATTAATTAGATTAATAGATGAAAATGACATAATTAATTAAATAGCTAGGCTAATTTAATCAATTAAGTGAAAAGAGGATGGATTTGAGGATGAAACAGTGCTAGTATACGTAATTCGAGTGCATGATATCATTCAGGACATTTTTAAATGTCTACAGGTATCATCTATGAATTATTGATGAGATGAGATAGACATTGAAGAAGTACTTCTAAACCCAGTGATAGCTAATGTAGCTACTAGCTTGGAATTATTCTAAGTTAAAGCTACAACTAAGATTATGGTGAGGTACAAATATATGAGGTCCTCTTGTTGTAGCCTTCTATTACTACTAGAAAACCCTATAGGTTTCCCATTAATGAGGATAGAGAACTAGGTAGTAGTAACACAAGCCTTGTTCATATATAGTAACTTTATTAGAAACCCAAATTTCCTAGAGACTTCAAATAGAAAATCCTAGGACACTCTATCATCAAATTTTAAGATTTATAGCTTGAATATGATGATTTTTTTTTAATATTCTCCATATAGTGAAGTACTTCATGCATGGATATAATAGCATCCAAAATTTAGTAATCAAGGATAAATTATTTTTGGTGAGATGGAAATTAGAATTGATATCAAAATTTAGATTTTGAGATCTAATAGCTAATAAAAATATCTAGACCATGTTGTAAAGGTATATTAGGTGGTAATATGTTGAACGTATAGAATACTGAGAGGGGGGTGAATCCGTATTCCATAAACTGATAATAAATTCCACTTAATCATTATTACTATTTTGACTAAATTAACAAGAGAGAACATAAAACTAAGTCAATGCAACACACACATGAACACCAGGATTTTTGTGGAAAACCCATAATGGGAAAAACCATGGTGAGGGTTAACTGACAATATATTATATATGAATACAAAATAATACAGGGCTCACTGCCAAGACTCACTATCCTTAAAAGGCTCACAACTTGAATAAAAAAGATGGCTCTCTACCAATATACAATGATAGTGGCTCACTGCCAAAGAATGAATTGATGGGATACACCTTCAATGTGCAGGGTTCAATTCTACCAAAGCTTAGAATAAATAGCACTACATTTCTCAACAAATTTTTACTACTGATAAAGCATTTAGGCTTTGATCTTCTCCTCTGTTCACTTGCTCACACACACACACTCACACTTTTCTTTTCTTTCTCTCTTCCTTCTTCTTCTTCCACACCCGCTTGCTTCTCTTTCCACTTCCTTATATATATACAAGTATATTTTATTCATCAATTAAGTCGAAACCATATAAGATTCAACATTTTATCCATGTAGTGCATTATGCCAAGCCGACTATTAGTCTTCATAATATATTGCATTTGTTGAGTCAGCCAAGATTTAAAGAACACAATTCTTCAAACCAACAAATAATCCTCAAAGCAAAACACCTCCCAGATTTGAGAACACATTAATTTCCCACCATGCTACTAGTAAAGAGACTATCAACACAACCATAGTATAAGAATGTTCATCTTAGTAGAATGTAGAATCTCCCACATAGTACACCACACAAAAAAAAAAGGTTGGTTATAGAGTTGAACTCTGTCAGAGATAGCTTTTTGTTCATAGACAAAAGAACATCTCAATATCCAAGAAAAAGTAGTCTGAATGATTCAATAAAACATGGTTAGGAGATTAGAGCCATATTGGATCTTGCAATGAGTTCTGAACTCAAATACCAACATACTAATCCATCATAAAGGAGTATTACCGGCAAAGAACAACTTTCGGTAAACTAAGTAGACTTCCCATATAGTTAACACCATGTAGTTATTACCATGTTGACATCAATGACAACATAGAAACAACCAACACAACCATCCATACTTCATGCTCATGTTACAAGGCTTCCAACAATCTCCCCCTTTGGCATTGATGGCAACATACATGACAAAAAAAATTTCAAGTATATCGCAACTGATGTTCTGACTTACTCCCCCTATCAAAATTGATCTTTCATAAAAAAAAATTCCTCTGATTCTCCATCTCTTTATCTCTCGTTCTCTTCATCTCTCCCCCTTTGACATCAATGACAAAGGAAAGGGGTCTGGTATAATAATGTATACCAAAAAGTAGCCAAAAATTTTTGAACACATATTTAACCAAAAGAAGAACCTCTGAGACTCTCCAAAATAGCCTTCCATGATACTTTACCTTCTTCCCACGAATATTTTGCATTGAAAATAATCTTGTAAAATAAATCTAGTTTAGTTATAGACTCTATACCACATGTTAAAGTATTGGGACTAAGATTGATCTCTGATAATTCACCAATACAACCAAGAGCACTAGAAATAGAAGTATGTCTAAATTTAATCATGCCTCTGAGTGCCACAAATTTTTTGATGACATTTGTTCTTCGATCCTATAGAGAAAAAAAATTGTGTTGAAGTTGCACAATGTAGGACCACCTCTGATTATCTTTATCTTCTTCTAACTTGTATGCATTTTCCTGAGTGCTCATTCGAGACTCACTCATCCTTATTTCATTTCTCATATCCAATGTATTTCCAAACCAATCTAGATAAAAGGAAATTAGTTCATGTGCGTCTTCTTCACAACCTTGTACATTTTCCAATTCCTTCATTACTCGATTGTATGCATTCACACATTTTCCTTTGATATCAATCAAATCTTCTTCATCAGACATAGTTCCAAAAAACTCTTTAATTTTGGAGATGTAGACTTTCAAGGAATTAATCATGCCATGGAGATACTCCACAACAAAATAAGATGAATCAAAATTAGCATCAGGAATAACCTTCTGTAAATCTTCCAACTCTCTCTAAATAATCAGTATTTCATGCTCATGTTCAGGCTTTCTTTCCTTTGCATCTTCTAGCTTCACTATATTATTCCTTTTCTTCCATGTTCTGGTCTTGCTACCGAGGGTACTTTCATTGATATGCTTAGGGATTTCCAAGAGAATTTTAGCATACTAATCAATTTCATCCTTTGACACTTCATAATCCAATTCAGATATCCAAACTAACCTTGATTCAACTACTTCCATGTGATAAAAATCTGTAGACACAAGAAAATTTATGCTTTCAGAGTATCTTTCCATAATACTTACTGGAATCCTAGACCTTTTGTTCATCCTCATCTGAAATGTTCCAAAGAATGCAGCAAGGGTAGATTCTTGTGCATCCAAACTACCAATATTTATCATGAAATTCCTGATTCGATAGGCAATAGGCTCTGAATTTGACCATTCTAACTCTCCTATTACTGGTAACTCTTTTAAAAAGTAAAAGAGTAGACAAACAACTAAATTTCCATAATGAAAAGTATTCTTCCTGCTCGTCTTGATCTCCTTTAAATTCTTCAAAATATGTATGTGAATTACTTCACACAAGTCATGTTCTATACCTCTTAATACCATGTCAACAACAATATTCATCGTAGTAGTTGAAATTGTAGAGTCATTTTTAGGGATACAAACTTAATGACCAATGACCATAGTAGCATACTTTAGTACTGAATCAACAATCAATCTCAAACCATTTTTTTTTCCTTTAGAACTCACACTTGTAACCTCAATTATTTTTTTCTTATTCATAGACTTTAGTTTAGGAACCAGTCCTGAGGAACATAGACCAATTACATATCTAATTGCTTCTCTAGTAACCAGACATGCCTCATCAATCCACAAAGATTCATTATGAATTCTTCTCAATACCATTGAAATATACTTCTTAAATTCAAAAAAAGGAATTTTCCTCCAAACATCCAACTTCTTCTCAATTAATACTCTGTAGGCATCATGATTCTCTTTCAATTCATTTTCCCAAAGCATATTTAACCAAATTGACAACATCTCTTCAATCTTATAGAAAAAAATGCATAGATATCTTCTATAGGAAACACTCTCAGAGGGATGCAAGAGAATGCACCAACAAATTCTTTCGACACATTCCACATAAATCTCTTCAATCTAGCTTTATCTACACAATTCACAATCTTTGAATTATCCATCAATAAAAGTAAAAGATTGTGCGAATAGGAATACCTCTGAAAATGTATAGATGTTCTATTTTTGGGGCTCACTTTGATTGTTACTTTCTTCAAAATTTGAAACTCTGAACTCCCTTCCAAACTTCCTTTGCACACTTCTTCGAAAATACATGGACCTTTAATGCTATCTAAACTTATTCCTTCCATTTTGAATGATTTTTCAATAAATGTTTCAACTTGTAGGTAGATTTCCTCAAAAACTTTGTACGCATCCATTCTTTCAAATTCTACAGGCCTCATTCGTCACATATGATAAAAATACCTTAATCTTGTTACCACATTAAATATACTTCTGTCATGATATGACACAAGTACCAATAAGGAGTTTATTATATTTTCTGATGATTGCTCCCCCTTAGCCATTGCTTTCAATTAGAAAATTTTGGGAGTATATGTACCATAGGTTGGCACAGATAAGACTGATGAATCCTTTCTCCAAATCCTTTCCATTTCTTTTCTTGTCACTTCCGGATCAAAGGTTTGATCATTCTTCTTCTTTGGATAGATGTTCTTCTTTCTTCTATTGTTTCTACCAAGATGTTCTAGTTTTTTGCACTTACATCAAGTAACATTCTTCTTTCAATTTTCCTTTTCATCTTTATATCCATTCTTCTTTCCCTTAGAATCATTCACATTATTTTTGCAATCCTTTGCTTTATGAACAAATTTCTTGTAGGAATGACAAACACCATTGAAGTATAAATACCTTTTTGCATCATGTCATTTTACAAGAGTTTTTCTGAAGTTGCTTCTTCACTCCTTGACTTGTTTATCTTTGTCCTATGTCTTTTTTTCAGTGAATTGATTTGATTTATAACTATGACATTTTTCAAACCCTAAACCGCTCTTATCCCTTTCCAATCTTTGAGAATTAATCAAGTCATCAAGCATCGCCGAGCTTATCTTAAATTTTTCTTCAAAACTCTTTGCTTTTTCCAGATTAGATCTTAGAATTTTTTCTTTTAATTCAAGCTTTGTGCATTCATCCATCTTCTTTTGAATTTCAATTTCCTAATATTCTTCAATTCTTTTCTTCTCATCCAATTGTTCCTGCATGCTAGTAATGACTTCTTCTCCTTCAGTCAATAGATCACATGCATTCATACATGTAATTTGTAGCTTTTCAATGGACTCATTTGATTTTATCAACTTGTCCTTCAGGGCTTCCATTTCTTCTGAAAATTCAACAGTGACAACTTACGAGGGAAAAAAATATATTCAAATTTTGGGACCTTCCTCAAGCTGTTAGGCTTCTTCCAAGGAACCAAGCTCTAATACCTATTCTTGAACATTTGGAATACTGAGAGGGGGGGTGAATCAGTATTCCACAAAATGATAATAAATTCCACTTAATCATTATTACTATTTTGACCGAATCGATATGAGAGAACATAAAACCAAGTCAATGCAAAACACACATGAACACCAAATTTTTTACGTGCAAAACCCAAAATGGGAAAAACCACGATGAGGGTTAACTCACAATATATTTATCTAGATATAAAATATTATGGGGCTCACTGATAGGACTCACTATCCTTAAAAGGCTCACAACATGAATACAAAAGATGGCTCAATACCAAGATACAATGATAGTGGCTCACTGCCAAAGAATGAACTGATGGAATACACCTTCAATATGCAGGGTTCAGTTCCATTGAAGCTCAGAATAAAAATCATTGCATTGCTCAACAAATTTGTACTATTGATAAAGCATTTAGGCGCTTATCTTCTCCTTTGTTCACTTGCTTGCACACACACACTCACACTTTTCTTTTCTTGCTCTCTTCCTTCTTCTTCCACACCTGCTTGCTTCTCTTTCCACTTCCTTATGTATATACAAGTATATTTTATTCATCAATTAAGTTGACACCATATAAGATTCAACATTTTATTCATGTAGTGCATTATGCCAAGTCGGCTATTAGTCTTCATAATATATTTCATTCGCTGAGTTGGCCAAGACTTAAAGAACACAATTTTTCAAACCAACAATTAATCCTCAAAGCAAACACCTTCCAAATCTAAGAACACATTAATTTCCCATCATACTACTAGTAAAGAGACTGTCAGCACAACCATAGTATAAGAATGGTCATCTTAGTAGAATGTGGAGTCTCCCACACAGTACACCACACATAGAACAATAGTAGGATACAGAGTTGAACTCTGTCAGAGATAGCTTTCTGTTCATAGACAAAATAACATCTCAAGATCCAAGAAAAACTAGTCCAAATGAGTCAATAAAATATGGTTAGGAGATTAGAGTCATATCATATCTTGCAATGAGTTCCAGACTCAAATACTGACATATTGATCCATCATAAAGGAGTATTACCAGCAGAGAACAACTTTTGGTAAACCAAGAAAACTTCTCATATAGTCAACACCATGTAGTTATTACCATGTTGACATAAATGACAACATAGAAACAACGAACACAACCATCCATACTTCATTCTCATGTTTCAAGGCTTCCAACATAATCAAATAAAGAAGTTACTTCTCTATTTTTAGAATGAGCACAATTAAGAAAAATTCAACTACTTGAGAAGTCTATCAAACCCTTAAAAATCACATGTAATAGTAGTGGCATCCCCAACAATAATATCTAAGAAAACTTTTAAAAGGCCCAAAGAGAATATATCTATGCTAGGAGGTTTGAATGCACCAAAGGAAAATGTCAAAACCTTGACTTCTTGATTTGTAACCTATTTAGTTATTTCTTTAATGTCTCTCTTGATGAGGACCAAATTGATAGTATTAAGAAGATTCTCAAAGTTATACCCCAAAAAGAGCGGGATTCCCACAATTTTTTTTTGATAGAATCTCACTCTAAGTCTACTAATATCATCTTCTAAAAAAATGTGTCCTCATCATCCAAAGAGAGCTTGGTGATTCACTTGATTCTCTACTGCTTGGGTATGGATTGATGGAAAAAATAGTATGTATGTCCTCATTTATATATTATTTTAAGGGGTAAATGCTTTTGACTTGGAGCTATGAACTGGTGAGATCACAAATGGGGGACCCCATCCCCAATTTGAGCATTCAAAAATTACACCCCAGTGGGGTTTGAACCCTGATGGCAAGAACAACACCACAACAAATTAACCATCATACCATGCCACTTTTGGTGTATGTATGTTCTCATTTATTAACCATTGCACTCTAGATTTTTTCCCAAAATACCTCCTCCTTATCTAAAATATTATGTTATTCCTTAGAAAGTAACTTTTTGAGATTTAAAATTATAACATTTTTTTCAAATTATTCAAATTTTGAGCTAATTGAAACATGGTAGTCCCAAATTGGAAATGTCTTGCTTCTCTCTTAGATAGTGTTGCAAGCATGACCAAATTGGTGTCATCATTGATGTCAACAAGCTTGTGTTGTCATTAATGAGTAGAAGATTGTTGCAAGAGTATGTTGGTGTTATCCATTCTTTGATTAGTTGCAGTATGATGTCATTATGTTGTAGTTGGATAGGTGGTGATGAGGAAGTAATGAAAGCGATGAGGATGCATCTCTAAAGCTTGGTTTTCAAGTGCTTTTGAGAAAATTTGATAAAAAGAGGAAACAATGTGTTGTAGTGTTGTTATGGGCTATAGAGTAGTGTTTTAGTGTTGCTATGCATTTCTTCCAGGTTGAAGATTTTCTTGTGCATTTCAGGTATGTTGATTAGAGGTGTTTGGAGGTGTTGTATTTATAATTTGGTGTTTTGGATCATTGTACAAAATTTGTGTTCACTAGTGTGTGAATGGTGAATTGCAGAGGTGTCTGGGAGAAATGTTTTTGCTCCATGTTTCTCCGCAATTTGGTTTTTCATCTTACAGATCTAAATGGGTGTTTGTAGTGTTGGTATCTTTCTTTATTTAAGGTTGTTTGTTGTTTGGTGCTTTGGAAGCTAGTTTCTTGAGTTACAATGTATGGTAGAGTTGTTTGAGTGTACTAGGTGTGTACATTTCTCAAGTGAGAGTTGTTGCGAAGGAGTTTATTGGATTTTAGGGTGTTTGTGGAATATTCTAGATTGTGGTTGTTTCTGAGTTGTTGTTGGATCAAAGCAAGTGTGTACCTAAAATTTTAATGGTTTTTACATGGGTAACGACCGAGTTTGGTGTTTACACTAGTTGCGATGGATATTTATTGTTTGTAGAAGTGTGTTGAAGCATGGTGTTATAGAATTGGGTCCCAGATAAGTAGTGGTGTTGTCCATTTTCACTTCTATCCACCACAAAAGTTTTTTGGTGCTGACCTAATTTGAATTTGCATGGTTGATGTGCATAACCGACCTTGGAGGATGGTTTCAAGGTTGAAGATGGTATAAATAAGAGTTGAGTAGTTGAGGGATGATGAGATAGGTAATAGAGATGTGAATGATGTGAATTTCAAAGTGTTAGCGTGTGAATTTAAGAAGTGCAATATGAGCTTTTATGTATAAGATTGTTGGATGTCATGAGCAGAAGGTGTCTATAGTTCTTCAGTAAAGCTATGAAGGTGTTGGTGATATTGTGGTAGATTTATCCATTATATTGAGATGGATTTCTCTGTATAACATTCTTCTTTATCTTCTTTCATATTTTGGCAGTGAGCCTTTCTTTCTTGGGAAATGATCCCTCCGACAGTGAGCCCTATTGTACTTGGTGTTGATATTACTTTAAATTGTGAGATAATCCTCACTGTGGTTTTTCCCACCTTAGGTTTTCCACATAAATCTAGTGTTATCTTATGTATGGTTTTGATTTGATTTAGTTTTAGTTATTTTCATTTCATGCTAAATAATTATAACAGATTAAGGGTTAATTGAATGAATGTGGATCTGAATGTTTGTGAGGGTTTTGAATTTTTAAGGTGCAACTGATTCAACCCCCCTCTCAATTGTCTTGTGCATTCAACAATCGATATCAAAGCGAGGTTCCTTGGAAGAAATCTTAACTGATTTAGTTAGATTTGGGATGTTGCACAAGAAAGAGATCCCTATATTTGATGGAACAAATTATGCATTCTAGAAGACAAGGATGGAAGGGTTTTTAATTTATCTTGGATATGATGTCTGGAAGTCTGTTAAGATTGGATATACTGAACCTACAAATGGTCCAAGTATTGTTTATGAGATCAAAGCCTATGAAATTAATGGTAAAGAAAGGTAAGCTCTCTCTTAAATAATCTTACAAATTCTGAATTGGTGAAAGTTATGAGTCTGAAAAACTACTAAACAAATTTGGAAAAATTTAGAAATCATTTATAAAGGAGATGATAAGGTCAAAGAAGCTAAGATGCATAATTTGAAGATCATGTTTGAGAACTTGCAGATGTTTGAAGAAGAAAATGTTACAAGCTATGTGTAGAGAGTAGATGAAGTTGTTAGCACCATCAGAGGTCTTAGTGGCAAACTTAAAGAACTAAAAGTGGTAAAGAAAATTCTCAGAACTCTTCCTAAATCATATGGTCCTAAAGTCTCTGCTATTGAGGAATTTGAAAATTTGAATCAATACACTAGATATTAGTTGTATGGCTCTTTAACTACTTTTGAAATGAAAGAATTTGGAACAAATAGTGGTGCAAAAGTTGAGACTGCTTTTAACACTAGTAAATCAGAGTAGATCAAGGAATCAAATTAGGAGGATCTTGGTGATATAGAAGCTAAATTTGTAAGGAGAATGAAGAAGGGTTCTGGTAAGTACAGTAGTAAGCTACCTTTCAAATGTTTTGCAAGTTGTGGAAAGATAGGCCACTATGCTTCAAAGCTATCAAACAGATTTTGAACAATAAAGAAATAAGAATAAAAAAGGTAAGATGATCAAGAAAAGTTATTATGCTAGAGAAGATGCAAGTATTTTTGATGATGAATCTGATTATGGAGATGATGATGATGAATTCTTGTTCATGGATTTAAAAGATGAATCTTTTTATACTAACTCTAAGAGATGCGTGAAGGAAATCCCTCTAGAGACAAAGGAAAATATTGAAGGTACTTTGGTATGTGCTTGTCATGCTAGATGAGAGAAGAACTACTAGATCATTGATAGTGGATGCTCTTATCATATGACCAATGACAAGAGTAATTTTGTTAAACTTGAAAAATATGATGGAGGATGTGCTAGATTTGTTGATGATACATCTTCACAAGATATTTGGAAA
>VDFB02391074.1:0-15523 GCA_007258455.2 Sequoia sempervirens | reverse complement strand
TGATAATCTCATGCCGATATAGATCACAAAGTGAAATACTAAGACCTAGATGGATTTTATGGAATCACATGGCAAAAAATGGGCAAAAAGTTGTGAAGAAAGGGCTTTTGTGCACATGACGAGGATTATTTTGGAAACTTAGGGAAGGGTGAAAAACAACTATGTAAAATTATCATAAATTCCCATACCAACACACATAGATCCATCTTGAACCTATTTGTTGTGAGATCGACTCTAAAATTGATATTTTTGCCCAATCTCTTGAGGGGGCAGTGTACCAATGTACTTTCCACTGGGGCAACATTAGGGCATCCAAAAAAATTAAGAATTTTTTGAATTTCGATCTCGACAATTTTATTCTTTGAACCAATGCAATTGGTACATTGCTTCAAGAGGGACAAAATGTGTGACGCCTCAAAATATCCTGATCGACATCATGCCCTTGATTATGATTAATTAACACTGATTCTTCCTTAATCACTTCCACACTAACCAATTAATTGAATAATATTTATTTAATTAATTAAATTTCCTCCTTAAATCAGATAATGAACTTTATCAGATTATTTCATCATTGCCAATCCTAATGTTCTTCCTTTAATTAAATAAACCATATATTTAATTAAATAAATCAATTTATTTGATTAAAATCCTAAAGTTCTAACATCCTCTCATTTGATTTAAATAAACCCAAACATCTAAATCAAATGTTATAAATCAACTAATTAATTTGCTAATTAATCCTAGATTAATTAACTCCTAACACTATTCCTCCTATTCTTCTAGCTTTTAACTCTACTCCTAGGGTAAGTCAATCTTGTCAACTAACCAAGTTGCACATGTAAATTAATTCTATTTTAATTTAATAAATTACTCTATTTTCATTCAAAAAATGGCTTATCTTTCAATAATATTCCACCCACTTGACTTTTCCCTCCTGAAGGACTTTTGTCCTCTTTTTGAGTCACCTTGGCATTAAAGGATCTTACATGTCCTCTTTTTTGAGCTACATTTGCAGTAAGGGCTCTTACACCTCCTCTTACAGAAGCCACCTCTTGGCATTCATTCTTCTTACACATCCCATCTCCCAAGATGTGCTCACACATGTGTGAGCACCTCTCCTCTAGATTCATTAGAATTTTGAAATGTGGTACAATGCAATTGGTCCAATCTTTAATCCCACATTCTCCCCATTCTTCATTTTTCAATCCTTCTTCCTTATAAATAGAGGCCTTCTCTATTGAAAGGGGATCCACAATTTCATGCAAGGTTATTATTCACAATATCATCCAAGTTACCATAGAATTTCTCCATCATATCTAGGTTCTTTCTATTTTTTTCATCACATATCCATCATCAAGCTTATCAAGAGATTGGGAAAGGGCTACTTTCCATATCAAAGTATCACCAATCCACTATGGAATAAGGTATGCACCATGATTTTTCTTGTATGCTCTCAATTAGTCTCTTTGATATTTTGTTGCTTTGTTTGCATTATGAAGCATGTTGGAATATCTCATAGGGTTGTTTGATTTTCCTTGTTTAAACTGACTTACAATGCTAATATATGTTAACATTTAAGCATTTGTAGGTTTAGCATCTATAAACATTAAAATGATTACTTGTGGGCATGCTTGGAAATAAAAGTTGCAGACCACTATATGACCATTATGCAACCAACAATGTCTATACAACCTCTACAATGAATTAACACACCAGTAAACCCTATTTATAAACAATTTATTGGGGCATTTTAAGTTGTAGAAATGAAAGTGGCAAGCTTTATTTTATATATATATATATATATATATATATATATATATAGAATGTGTTGAAGATTGAATTAATTTTTTTAATAGGAATGTAGTTAATTGTTTTCTTTCTTTTTTTAGATTATTTTACATATACTTTTTATTCATTTAAAATATAAAATTTTAAAAATGACTTAACTATTTATTTTAAATTATTAAAAAAATATAAAATATAAAAACTAATTTTAAATATATAATTTATTGAAAATATTAAAAAAACCATTTAATTCAAAACATAGAATTAAATATTAAATATTAATATAGTGTTATTCTAAAAAGTAAAATAATATAATATAATGTAATGTAAAATGGAAAATTTAAGATTCAATGTTAAATATAAAAAATAAAATCATTTTGAGAAAATTACTTTTTATAATTATTAGTTATTTTAAAGAAAAGAGATAAAAATTTAGCATACAATTTTTTATGTAAAATATAAATTATAAATATAGTATATAATATAAAATAATCTAAAATCTAAAATATATAATTCAATAAAATTATTGAATATAATAAATATAAAATTTAACAAAACTATTATTTCAATATAGTTAAAAATTATATTTTATAATATTTTAGTTAAAGTTAAATTGTTCAAAGATTCAATCTGGGTGGTAATTATGATCACATGTGGAAGCAAAGGAATGTAAGTAAGTAAAAGGTGGTTGGGGATCCATTTGAATAGGGAGAATGGCACCCTAATCCGGCTTCTAATTATCTCACGGGAAATTCCCCAAATCACTCCCACCTCTTACAGCAGCCATTTCCGGGCAAGTTCTCTCAAGACACAAGGTTTCTGTGGCCACATCATCAAATATGATGCCATTATCGCCAAGACAGCGCTTTTGTCAAGGTGTCCAAAAACGCCTTAAAAAATAGTGAGACCAATTCCTCGCGGCATTACATCATGAGTAGTTGAGCCGATGTGGTATCACATGATTGGTTGTTTTTAGATCAAAAGCATACATTTTGTTTAATTGGTAGTCAATCACAACTACTAAACATTATATAAACGACTATTGGCATTATATGCACGATGGTACCCATCACTGACCCTCAAGACGACTATTGGGCCCTCTCCCAGGAGGTATTGGGGCTTTGAGTGATCGATAAATTTTCTTGGGGATTCCCATATCAGTTTATGCAATGCCAACTACAAGATGAGTAGTGTGAGTCTGCCACAAAATCTATGTAACTATGTTTAGAAAGGGAGGTGTGATAAGTGAAAAAAAAGTTAAAATGTTTATATTTAATATAAAAGATAGAGTATAATTAAAAAATATAAATATAAAATTTCAACATAAATAAAAAATTAATATAAATATAATATAATATAATTTAAAATCATATAATAATATAAAGTACATAAAAAATAGAATTTAATTGAAAATATAAAATTAAATGTATAATATATAATTAATTGTGAAATATATAATAAATTTTTAATTAAAAAGTTAAGTTTAATGTAATTTTTTTTTATAAAGTAATATTAAATATAAAGATATGTGTAATGTAAGAAAAACTATTAAAAATAAAGATTAGATAAACTTATTTTTACAAACTTAATAGAATTAAAGATCATATGGCTTGATAATGTATATGTTTTTATTGTAATATAGATTTAATTAAAATTATAAATTCAATTTTAAAAAGTTACTAATAATCTTAATCATTTACATTATATAAATATATATATATATATATATATATATATATATATATATATAGATATAGTTCAATGTGAACACAAACAAAATACAATATAATTAAATGTTGTATATAGTAATATTGTTTTGTAATATATTAATTATATTTTTTAAGTGCATATTGAATTACTATTTCAATTGTAATATTTTTTTAAATTAATTTTTTATTTAAATATATATTAACTTAATAACTTTATTATCTATTTTTATTATTTATATATATATATTAATTTATTAATTTTATTTTTTAATTATTATTTGTATTACTATATAGATCTCAATATATTCTGACTTTGCATTTAGTTTATTAAATTTTCTAATATGTTAATTCCATCTCATTAATTTTTTAATAAATTAAATATAATTAAAAAATTATTACAATTGAAATATTAATTAAATATGGAACCAACAATTATAATTAAATATATTAAAAACAATATTAATATATATATTTTTTGATTCGTAAGATAAGTTTTAATATTAAAGTATTAAAAAGATTTATAGAGTTCACCATGGTTGATACAACCAGAACCACAAAACCTAACCAACCATCCTTGACAATGAGGTCATGAATATAGAGTACACAAATCTTGCCACCTTTACAACATGTTCTACCAAATCTTGCCAGGAATAATTCTCCCATGCCTCTAGCTACGGCCCATCCACATGATATGTGTGGGAAGGGAACTCACCTGACCACCCAAAACAATATTAATATTATTAATCTATACAATTGTAATTATATTTTATTGTATGTATTTTTACAATATATTTAGAAAATTGATATTTAATAATTATATAGTCAAAATTTATATAATAAATGACTAGATATTATTAATAATTTATAAAACTGAATTTATAATTTAAATTAAATATATATTAAAATAAAAATACATATAATATTAAGTCATATTATATTTAATTCTCTAAAATTATAATTTTGCTAATCTCTATTTTTATAGTTTTTCTTACATTACACATATCTTTATATTTAATATTACTTTATAGTTTTTTCTTATATTAAACTTTAATTTTTACTTAAAAAATTATTATGTAATTCATAGTATGCATTTAATTGTATATTTTAAACTAATTATATTTTCTATATACTATATATTATTATTATATTATATTTTATTTATATTAAATTTTTTGTTTATGTTGGAATCTAATATTTTATTTTTTAATTTATTCTATTTTTATATTAAATATAATGAATTTTCAATTTTAACTTATATATTATTTGTAGACTATATATAAAATATATTTTTAACTATATATATATATTTTGATACGTAAGAGAAATTTTATTGTAAGAATTACAGCAATGGTCATGACTAGCATGCTCCTTGCATCAAAAGTCAATAGTGCATGTTTACATTCTAAGTTGCAATTTTCCTACTAGATTTTCACAATTACAAATTAATCCTATTTAGCTCTATGTTGAGAGTTTTCTTTTTCTTATTTCTTACCTCTTGTTAATAATCCCCATCCTCTTCCACATGCATTTTTATAAAATCCTTAATCTTGCCAGTGTTGAGCTCCCACCACACGAAGTAGAATTTTTCCCATTACTTTTTGGAGATGCCATGGTAATTGGGTTCAAGTCCATGAGCTGATGGTTGTCTTTTGAAGCACAACCTAAATGTTGAGGTTGTTTCTGAGTTGTAATTGAATTTGTGTTAGGATTCATAGCCTTGTGTGCTTCACCCATTCCCATCGTATCCCTCAGAGATGAATTAGGCACCTTTCCCTCTTTCACCTTAGATGGTGCAATGACTGTGTAATGATGAGGCTTGGCATCAACCCACCAAGAATGTTGATCAGCATTTTTAATGCTTCTAGGACGGGGATTGGTCATATGACATGTTTCAAAACACTTCCTACATCAGAAGGGTAAATCTTCATAGTCAAGGAGTTGTGTCTAGTTGTGATCAACAAAATTAAATGGGATGTCTATAGGAAGATCCCTTGTGACACCCATGTCTACAAGGATGCGGGAAAAAGTTGTGTGGGTGAAATTTTTTGTATCTTAATCCACTACAAGAAAGAAACCCAGGGTATCCCCAATCACACAGAAGCACTCACCAAACCAAAATTGTAACAAAATATTCAGAAGGTGGATCGAAATAGGTTTAATAGAGAAAGCGACAGTAGCCGAGTTGAAATTAGGAAACCATGGTTTGAGAAGGAGAATGCTTTACCTCCAACACCATTTTTCTTGTAGAATGACATCCTTGTCTTGAATGTAATAAAAAACCACAATAAAAAATCCTTGAGCATATGAGTAGACTTCTAAGTTACCTCTGAGCGTGGACCCCCATGTCAATCTGATCCAATCATGTAAATCTAGTAATTTTGGCCAGAGGCGATTGAATTTTCTAATAAATCCATTAGAAGCAAAGTATTTTTATCTAGCAGGATATGTGCAGGATCATCATGGAAAAAACAGGCCCTTAAGTGGCAAAATATTTAGAAAAATTAGATTTAGGAAACTTAACGTAAAAATTTGAATAAGTTATCTATATTATTTCAAAAATATGTAAGAATAGAATCTGTAACAAATTGAATGTAGTTTCTAAACTACTAGGTTTGTTTAAAAAAAAATCTATTTGGTGAAAATTTGAAATTTCAATGCAATAGTACTTAAATTTCAGGGATAAAATAAGAAGTAGGTGTTTGTCTGACCACCCTAACCACAATAAAATGATAGTATTTTTTTTATAATATTTTAGATATAGGTAGAGGAATCATGCCCTGATACATGATGCATATTTTTTTGTAATTTTTTTCCAAGTAAATAATCAATTATGATTTTTTTGTTACAACTTTTAAAAAAATATAAAAACTTGTATGTCTGACCACCTTAACTTGGTCAAAACTTCATGAAATTCAATTTTTATTTTTTTAATCCTATAGTATGTGAACCATAGAGTGTGACGCATGTTTTGGGTTCAAAAAACACAATACCATTTGAAAGAAATAGATATTTTTCAATCAACCTATCAATTAGGACTTTAGTCATAATTTGAATAGAAAATCAATAATAATTACTTATTAAATTCAAAGTAAAGAATAATTTATATTGGTGGAAAGCTGAGAATCTCTTTTAAAAACCCTTTTTGTTTCATCAATTTGGGGTAAAAAAATAGTCTTTAGCCACATACCCATCATATTGCCACTTTTTGCCCCATCATGATCCTACACATACCCAACATCCACTTCCTTATCGAGTTTATCTGAAAAGACTAGAATTGGGGAGGAGGAAGCTTTTTTGATGTAGGATTTTGGGTTGTTCTTGGAGTCCCCCAACACATTAGGAGCCGAACTGTCCTTCAATGGCTGAGCATCCCAGGTAGCTGATTTGAATTTCCTTTGTTTCAGACTGACAAGTATATCTCGAAAGGGTGAGCTAACCCCAGGCTTTGAGTTCATAGAACCCTAAGATGCAATGACAGCTTGATGGGATATAGATTCTCTCATGGATTTTTTTGTGCTTTCATAGTCTGAAACCTTAGCTAGATTAGGGCATACCAATGACAACATTGTTGAAATAGGAGAACCATCACATGTGGGAACCTTTTCATGGGCAACTAAGGAGCCAACCAATGTAGGAGAATCAATGGAGGTACCAACAATAGGGACAATGTGAGCCTTATTGCACCCATTGTGGTCAAAGTCCTTGCCCAAAGAAAACACATAGGGAAAACTAATACCAACATAGGGCAACACAAAAAGGGGGAATGATTTGACAGTCAAGGAAATCGAGTCGCCACCACTATCTAGTGAAGTGAAGGCATTTCGCTTACAACCCTTAGCATTCAAGAAAGTAGAAGATACACAAAAAATTACAGCTCAAGACATTATGGAAGCTAATTGTAATCCCATTTTTTCTTACTATATATTGAAATAATAGTTTTGTTAAATTTTATATTTGTTGTACTCTTTTTTTTTCAATCATATATTTTATATTTAAAATGAATAAAAAAATTATGTAAAATAAATAATTTAAAATAAAATGTTATTTAAAAAAAATAAAATTAATATTTATATTTCACATTTTAAATGAATAAAACATGTAATAATTTAAAATAAATATAGAAACATTGAAGTACACTCTCATTTTATTAATTAATACAATCAATACATTTAAAAACATATTTAATAAAGTTTGGGGTGTTGCATGATCAATGAACTATCATGTTATACACCATGGGGAAAGCATGAGGAATCATGGATGGGATGTGTTCATTATAGGGGTTGTATAGCCATTTCCCATGTTGTTGACGTGCATGAACTAATTGCATAGGGCCCTGAATGGAACATTAAGACAATACATAGCTATTAAATAGTGTACTCGACCTCACAATTCCTTTGGACTTGATTAAAGAAATCAATATTTGAGTCTTCAAAATGATATTTACTAAATTAAGACACTTCCTATGACAAACATACGAAAAGAAAGAAATCATAAATATTTAATGGTAATGGAAATTTTGGAAGCAAGAAAAGTAAATGACCCAAACCAATGTTGAATGGAATCCATGTATTCATAAGCAACTTCCTACACTAATCTAAGTAGGAGTGTACAACAAACCTTTCATTTTCACACCTTTAAACAGTTACAGTAATGAGAAACACATAGGAATAGTGAAATAAAACAACTTGAAGTAAGTTCAAATCTAAGAGAATTTCAGTAGCATAATGGTATGAGAAACACAAAGCATAGAAGAAAGATAGACAAAAGAGAAGTAGAGAAGATATACATGGGGAAAACCCTTTCAGGTAAAAAGCCCCACCCTTCAAATGCACAGTACTAATGTATTACTTCAAAGAAGAGCTACAATACACCCCAAGCACAATGCCTCTTCAACAAATGCTTCACACCAAACATTTGTTTAGGAGTCAAACCATCTGCACTTCAATACCTACAAAAAAACTATGCATTCTATAATGCAAGGCATCCTATTTATAGGAGATACAAGCTTATAGAGGCTTCTAGAAGAGTTTAGGCATCCAAATAAATGTGGAAATAATATCTCACACCATAGGAATGATTTGGACACTTGTACAACATTCTCTTACACCTCTTACAGTTGTCGTAACATGCAAAACCTCTCTCCAAGCTTGGGCGCCTAGTTCATGCTAATAGTGGGTTATGAAAAATCTCATAGAAACTATCATAACATGTGCCATAATAGTTTGTCACACTTACAAAACATTCAACAAACAAAGAATAAGTCAAACATGACTATCACACTTATTGTTTCAAACTTTTGTCATACCCCACTAAGGCACCACACTTTCTCCATGCAAAATATACCTTATGATGCATCATAGAAAATGTCATAAAATAAAACCACTTGTCCTAGGTCCATGATTCCAAGATGTAATGCCTACCTCCACATGTTATGAAGTTGTGTCATACAGTCACCTCCAACAAGGATGCTACCCAACCAGTGGGTCCCAATTAATGACATAACATTGTAGGAAATTAAATAAAACAAATAAATAGAATAATACATTAAATAATTCAATGTTAGGACTCTAAGGTTGAAAAAACTTATTTCCAAAATTCTCCCACTTGTTGAAGACTTGTTAAGAGTCATATTAAATCAAGAGCATAGTGCCCCAAGGCCCATAGATTCAAAACAACATCTAAACTTTTTTGTGCTCACTGGTTTTGTCAATGCATCTGCAATATTTTCCAAAGTGTCAACCTTTCCATCTTCTATAATATCATGAACAAAATGATGTTGTACATGAATGTGCTTTGTTCTAGCATGGAAGGTAGGATTATTTGCTAAGCATATCACACTTTGACTATCACAAAAACTAGTAATTTTTCCTGCATCTAAACCAATATTAGAATACAAACTCTTAAGACAAATGGATTCCTTACAAGCATGAGTGGTTTCCATATACTCTACTATTGTCATGGAAAAAGTGACTACAACCTATTTCTTACTCATCCAACTAATAACACCACCAAATATCATAAATACATAACCACTGGTGGATCTTCTACTGTCAATGTCATCGGTCCAATCTAAATCCACATATCCTCGAATACTCATAGAATGTTGAGGTCCAATAGGTTAACCATTAAAACACAAGGCATATTCAGAAGTTCCTTGTAAGTATCTAAACACTCTCTTACCACATCCCAATATATCTGCCCAGGATTAGCCATGAAATGGCTAAGGACTCCCACTGCTTGGGCAATGTTTGGTCTCATACACACCATTGCATACATCATACTAACAACTACACTTGCATATGGTACTCTAGTCATGTATTTCATCTCAGTAGGAGATGTTGGACAATCATTAACAGAAAGCTTCATCCTTGCATGATAGGTGTGAATAAATAGTCATTGAGCTCCCTATGGGTTTTATTTTTTTGAAGTATCAGCCTACACATTGCATTAAAGGTCATTCAGCCCTTTTTTATAAATGCTACGACCTCTGCCACATGTCCACTCTGCATTACTCGAAGGATCTAATCCCTTCACATTTCAAAATGGCCCCATTGCATTGCCACATGTCTACTCTATGCACAATTAAAAGCTGCTTCCCTTCGCTTTTGAGTTGGGCTTCATCTGCACACCACGTGGCTTCATCTTCACATATTTTAGCAGCCCCATAGTCAGTACAAGGATGAGGTAGGTTACACATGTCTCCTTCGTGCAATTTTTCAACAGTGAGGGAAAAAGATGAGCATGGGTTGTGCAATGTCGCCACATGTCTACTCAATGGGTGTTTCTTTTCAATGATGGATGGAGTGACCCAAAGACAGTGAAATCCTATCATGTGTCATAATTGCCTTAGTAGGGTAGCGACACTTGTCTACATGACCTTGTCGGGATCATTCCCATCATTTTGTAGAGGATGCACCTGAACTTGGTGCGACCAAATGCTTTGGCTAGAATATTTTCTTTTGCAACGACCAAGAGAAATATTTGATTTTGCATCATTGCCAAGGATTCTCATATCTTTTCTATTACTTCTTGCAAAGGTGGTGGGAGAATTTGGCTATATATGCTCCTTTTTGTTTCAGAGGAGGGGTTCAGGATTTTGCAGAAAGAACATAGATTAAGAAAAGACACTAGGCCTTTGTTATTTTTTTTAATTATTACAAAAAAGACTCGTAGATTGTGCCAATCATTTTTCTTTCTCTTTTTATGATATTTGATTAACTTTAGAATGTTCTATTATTGTTGGATGATTCATTCACAAAAATTCTATAAATTGAATGAAAATTTGTTGTCTTAGATCATGTCATGTGACTCTTCTTATCAGTAAATATGTATGCAAAGTTATTTTATGTCAATGACTGAATTGTATATACTTTAATATCTTTGGTTTATGCTTTTCTGGGACATTTCAAATTGTTGATTGGGCCCCTAGATCTATGATTTATCGTGCCTATTATCTATGTTTTGGAACATCGCCTTAGGTTAGATTTAATTTTTATATATTTGTTTCATTTTCCCTTTCCAAACCCCCAATTACAAAAGAAGCCAACTTCTTTAAAATCTAGAGGCCACTCAATTTAGGACAATAGGTCCACCATAAATGAAGTTTCCCATAAAAGGGTTGTTACCTTGCCAACTTTTGGCATCAATAGTTTATTCATTTTATGGCACGCCTGGTGGGACCAAACTTAAATTATTTTTTGCTTAAGGAGGGTGTATAAGCCATTGGCCTGCTACTAGGTTCCAAATAGAAAACAATCTTGGTTTGTTAGTATCACCATTAGGGACAATGCAACCCGCAAATCAATTGCTAACCATTTCATTTCTGCCACCCATTATGCTAACTATGTTGCCAGAAAACCTGAGCTTTGAAGGCTATACCCAAGTTTACCAGAGATGGATCAAGAACACCTGAAAAACATCTACAAGATGTGGAGGACGTGTGTTTGGTGCATGGAATCACCACTTAGAATGTAGCGCTAACGTAGCTGCTTTCTAAGGCAGGGCACTGATTGTAGGCTAAGACTATCTATACCTAGGATGAGCTCGGAGATTTGTTCTTTGAAATATTTTCAAATGATAGGGATGAATCTTCACTATACTATTAACTATCTACCATAAAATGAACCCCCCAAGAGGCTATGATCGACTTCAATGCTCGATTCCACACAAACTGACAGAGGATTCAAGTCACTATCTGCTCACCTCCTGAGTTGGCATTCATATAGATACCTAAAGTCTATCAACCCTAACATTTCCATAATGATCTATTCTTTGGGAGGGACCACTATACCAGGCACTTACAACATCACCATTAAGGAAGAGAATAATTTGATAGATGCCAAAAAGTTGTTGCCCCAGCCCATCAAATTGATATTTATCGAAATATTGATGCCTACCTAGGAAGTCGCATTGACTAGTGCGTCTGCACCTCCCTAGTCAATGTACACATATGCAAGAGTGCCACAAAGTCTTGCCTCTGCATATGACTCTTCTAAGGATGAAATGAGTGTTCTCAAGGAATTATTGCAGACTATGGCAAACAACATAACTACCCTCAAGCATAACCAGACCACACCTTTGAATCCTGCCTACCAAAATTACCGAGGTGAAAGCTCTTCATATCAACAGAATTAGTTCCAAGGTGGTCCACGCACTAATCCATCAGCTCAAAGAACCAACCAAATAGTTTTGGTACCTACTCCACTGACAGGTGCTCCACCAAGCTCAAATAGAGAATTGACTATAGGTCAAAATAATTTAGTAGATGACACCAACCTCTAGTGCTTTCCTTGCGGTGATTCACATTTGCCCCAAAATTTCCCACGCGAAAACCTATAAGGAATTTCATTAGAACAAGAATCAGACATTGCTCCTGACCACACACTCTTTTCGTGGATGGAAGAAGAAGAAGCAGTGTTTTCCAATGATACATCTGTATCTAAAATGCCACAAGTACAATCCAACTACAACACTCGTTGAAAGAGAAGATTTACAAGTGAATCCGTTGTTTTACAACTAGCCACTGGTCTGCAACCTAAAAGTATTTTTGACCAGATGCCTAGTACCTCGGGAGTAATGTCATAATATCATCCATGGAAGGAAATTATTATAACAAGAGCAAAGGAGCAGAAACTTTTGAATCTTCCACCTTTCAATGTTGTGGAACAATTAAAGAAATACTTTGCTAATGTGTCCTTGTGGGACATCCTAGCTATCTCGGAGTAGAAGACGGTACTATGAAAGGCTCTCAAGGAAGAGGTCAGTACAACACTAATGGACCAGTTTCCCAAAGTAAAGGCTATTGATCAACCCTCTTCTACCAAAGTTCTTACCAATAGCATAGTGTAAGCCACTGCTGAAACAAGAGATAAGCTAAAGCCTCAACCCTCTTCTTAACTCTTATTATAGGGAAGAAATTATTGCACAATACCATGATTGATTTTGGTGCTAGCATCACGGTTATGCCTAAACAAATAGCTAAAGCTTTAGGATTCAACTATGAACCCGTAATAAGGGGAGTGATGTAGTTTGATGGGAACATAGTCGAAACCATAGGTGCCATTAAATCACTCCCTTTAACTCTATTTTCTTTCCCTAGTATCATAGTGCTGCAAGACACTATGATTATATATGTTTCCCCCATGTTTGGCCTCTACCTATCTTGATAATTTACTTCAAAAGTGGGTGGATACCTATCCCTGGATTGGTTGCATTTGAACCTTAGAACCAAGCATGGGACGAAGATGAAGATAGAATCTAAAGCTTTACACTCAGAACATGTAGCCGACGAGGCCATGCTAAATTTTGAAGCCATGCATACCTCCATCACCAAGCAAGAAATGTATTGCAATGAGTTACTAGAAGATGAAAAGGTGACAGAAGACCAGAATGATCAAAAAGATATTCTCTTGAGTGAACATATGGACAATGAACCTTTCTAAAACTACCATGCTATCAGGTTGGGAACCTATGTCATCTACGATGAGGATCAGGTGCTCCCAAAGGTCGCAAAAGGATCTGAAGGTGGTCAAGTCTTTGAACTATGGACATTGCACTTTGACAAAGCAAGATGCAAGAATGGCATTGGAGCTAGGATATGTTTAATATCTCCATAGAATGAAAAGACATTGAGGTCTTTCTGCTTCTAGTTTGCTTGATCGAACAATGAAGCTAAATATGAAGGAATAGTACAAGGTTTAAGCCTTGTGGAACATATGGGCATCAAGCAACTAATTGTGTTTGGAGGTTCTGAACTAGTGGTCAACCAAGTCTAGGGAGTTTCTGCGGAAAATAATTTTTGCATGAGATCCTATCGGCACTAGGTCTGGGACCTAATTGAGGGTTTTGAAGCCTTCAACATCCAAATCGTTCCTCGAGAACAAAATTATGATGCGGATCACATGGCAACAATCAGATCCTAGTTTGATCCTGCCTCTGACCTCATCCACAACAAGCACTCTGTATGAGTGATAGTCCGACCAGTGATTCCCAATAACCATCAAAGCTGGAAAGTGTTTGAAAGCGATGAACACATTGCCTCGTTCATCCAACAATCAGGAGAATTCACCAATCAACTCCAACCAAAGGTTGCTAAGGCCTATGAGGGACAAATCATTTAACTAAAATATAAAGAGCTTCTGAAGGGATTGGTCACACTCAAAAACCTTTTTTATTATAACTATGCAAGAAATGACAAGAGGAATTTTGTGGCAGAAAAAAAGTGAGCACAAATCTTAATGTCACAGATGGAAGAAAACTCAAAGTCAGGAAGGATGTCCCACATCGTGATAAAGAAAGGCTCATCAATTTCTACTAGAAGTATGAAGGATTAGTGGCCTGGTCCTATGATGATCTGAAGGGATATCATCTCGACATCATCTAGCACACAATCAAGCTGGTGGAAGGTGCAAAACCAGTCCGACAAAAGTAGAGGCTGGTAAACCCAAAGATTGAAGCACTAATGGTGTAGGAGCTAACAAAGCTAATCCAGTCACAAATTATCTTTTCAATCAAGCATAACACATGGGTATCCAACCTTGTCTCGATCCAAAAGAAGAATGGAGATATTCGCTTGTGTGTGGACTTCCGAGACCTCAACAGAGCATCCCTCAAAGATCATTATCCATTGCCTTCTATGGAGTCAATCCTACAAATGGTGGCAGGATCTGAAATGTTTTCCCTGCTCGATGGTTTGTTAGGTTATAATCAGATCCGGGTTAAAGAGGAGGATCAACACAAAACTACGTTCACTACAAAGTGGGGGACATTCCCGTATGCTAAAATGCATTCTGACCTATCCAATGCAGGTCAACCTTCCAACGGGCAATGGATACCGCTTTCAGTGAATTAATCGGTAAGATTATCCTAATCTATTTAGATGATCTTACTATGTTCTCTAAATCTTAGGATGACCATTTTGATCACTTAGAAATGGTTTTTCAAAAATACCATGAGTTCAGGGTTTCCCTAAATCCAAAAAATTGTGTATTTAGACTGTCGCAAGGCAAGCTATTGGGACATGTGGTGTCCAAAGAAGGAGTTTCAATTGATCCCAAGGGGGTGAAAGCCATCAAAGAGCTTCCCATTCCAGTTAACAAGAAAGGCATCCAATCTTTCCTGGGGAAGGTAAATTTTTTTAGCAAATTCATTTCTAACTTCCTAGGAATAATCAGGCCGATCACCCTAATGTTAAAAAAGGATCAAGCATTTAAGTGGAAAAAGGAAGCTAGAGAATCCTTTGAGAAAGTTAAGGATGTTATTTCCTCAGCTTTAGTACTTGTTAATCCAGGCTTATCTAAGGAATTCATAATGTATGTATTCATTAGCAAGTCAAGTATAGCTATTGTCTTAACTCAAAAAGACAACGAAGGAAAGGGAGAACATCTAGTGGCATTCTACTCCCAGACCCTGAAAGAATATGAGATGAATTAGAATTTCATCAAAAGGTAGGAATTTGCAATAGTAAAGGGACTTAAGAAGTTCTGCCATCTAATCTCCTGCAATAAGGTGACAGTTTATATCATGCA
>VDFB02391073.1:0-30696 GCA_007258455.2 Sequoia sempervirens | reverse complement strand
CTTGGTAGATAGATCACTGAACATGAAATTGAGGTGGTAGGGAACCATTAATAACTATTTTAGCATTAGCATGGTCCATGAAAGAATTTTAATGTGATCACAAATTTTAGGGCCAAATCTTAGCCATTGCACCATGTTAAGGATGAAGGGCCATCAAATATGGATCATAGGCTTTGTCAATGTCTAGCTTGACAATAACATCTTGGGAAGTTTGTTGAGCACATTCAATTGTTTCCCAAGAAAGCACAAGATTGTCAAGGATAAACCTTCCTCCCAAGAAGATTGTTTATTCTAGATGCACAATCATTTGAGTAATGGGTTTAATTCTTCGAGCCAAAGCTTTAGCTATAATTTTGTATGGGGTATTTAACAAGGTAGTAGGTCTCCAATCAAACATAGATTCCTCATATTTCCCTTTAGGAATGATTTTGATGATACCTTGGTTAATGATTGGTCCTAAAGTACTTGTTTCAACCCATCCAAGATATACATAGTAGAAGTCTTCACGAATGTAGGGCCACATCGTTTAGTAGAATTCAACAAGGAGACCATCCATTCTGGGGATTTTTTTAATGGCCATGTTGAAAAGAGCCTCATCTATTTCTTCCAAAGAGAGAGGTCTATATCAAGAAACTTACTATATACAACATCAATTTTACAAGGGATACACTCTCCCACACTTTCTTCAACAATGGGAATTAAGGGATCATCTACATTTTCATCAATGAAGAGTTGCTTATAATATTCCAAAAAATTATGCATGATTTCTGAATGGCTGGTTTGAGGGGTGCCATCAATAGATTTGATGACTAAAATATGCTCTGTTTTGAGTTTATTTTTCAAGTATTGAAAGACAAATTTGAAACCTCAATCAACATCCTTAATCCATTGGAGATAGACCCAGATCTGCACACCTTTTCCTTTGTAATTTTTAACATTTTGGCTTGTTGGCTTATCTACAAGAGCTAAGAACTTGACAACTCCCCAAGGACTAATAAAAATATCTCAATTGAACTCTTACCTCTCTATTGTTATAATAGAGTTGAAAAGTTAAGCAAAATGCAATATAAAATACCATTAGAACATATTTGTATAAGAGAATTTATACTCAAGCACATAGACTCCTAACATAAACAAGCTAAACCATCCATTAAAGAGCAAGATGAAGTTAAAAATGTTAGATTAAAAACTTTAGTGGTTGCCACAAATTCACTTAATATTCATTACATTTAATAGAGAGGTGATTTCATAATCACCATAGACATATGGATTCACCATGATAGATGATAAATTCACGATGGAATGTGTTTTACACATACATTTTGAAATTGATAATTTCTCTGAAAGTATTAACACACTCTATGTCTCCATCTTCTCATGATCAAAAGTCTAGATATGGATGTCCCATACTACCCTAAACATTATTCAACAATAGAAATGGATTTTTTTTTAGAAAAAAAATCACAAATTTATATCTTTTTATGGACTAACCTTGACCTCCAAACCCATGGAACCTAGTTAACTAGTATATTCGTCTAAAACCCAATAATATATTCTTATGTTTAATCTAATTCTCCTTCAAATTATGTATACTCCTAATCAAACCATTCATATTTTTCTAAGTCCTTTCTCTACTAGGTATTCCATTACAATTTCTAAACCCTCAAGTTAGTCTCATCACCCATGATTATTAAAATTATTCACTAAGGAAATATCATGAGGAAAGTGATGTTCCATTTGGATTTTGTATTCTTATGACTATACCCTCATCATCTATTATGAAATATTTTTTTATCTTTTAAAATAAGATGATGGATAGCTAAAGCACTTCATTGATGATTCCTCATGACTCATCTCATTTATAAAGTTTGCATAAATTTATTAAAAATCCTCACAAAAGTATATGTTGCACATGTATTTGAATCTCAAACATTTTGATGTTTTCTTTCTTTGTGAACTGAAATTATTAGATTTATTCTATATAAAATTGAGAATGATATGTTTCCATGCATCACAATTAAAAATATTATATTATATTAACCATATTTAAAATTTATCCTACATTTATTTGATCATTCTCTCATTAATATTCATCTCATTATTTCATGTGTATTACACTCAACATTAATGACCACATTTTTGGTCAAAAAAAAAAACCACTTTTTTTGGCATTTTCAATTATTAGCACATAATTATGATCCAAAAATAATAATATTACAATGACATTTTTTTAACTTCTCAGTTTTGAATTGCATCATCCATATAATAAATTTAATATTATTGATCCAAACAAGAACAAATACTAAGATTTGGTGAAGAGATACTGTATTCGTGAGTGTGAATCTTGACATTATGTCAAAAATTGTTGAGGATTTCTAGACATGAAATTTGAATTGTGGATTCACAAGAGAAATAAATATTTTTTCTATTCTAACAATCATATAATTTGTTGCATGAACCTTAAAATGATTATATTTCCTTATGATATTTAAGTAGTGTGTGTCCCACATTCTTTCTTATGATGGGAAATGAATGAATTACATCTTCATATCATAGTCTTTGACTACTATCTTATCACCTTTTATCCTCTATGGGATAATGAACTTCAAAAACTTCTTGGCATGTAGTTCTATAATATATCTCTTTTATCACATAAGGCCACTATACAACTCATTAGGTAATTTTAGAATTTTGTGTCATTAATGTAACTCTAAACCAATTATATTAGCTGGTAGAACAATATAATTGCTTACATTTTCACCTTCCTAAAATTTTATAGAAAATAAATGATGTTTTGGAGTATTTTACCATTTTCGTATTTTATGTATTTTATTAATTTATTTTAGTTTGGCTTGCTTAGAAATGATATTACATAATTTTTTATTTTTTTTTAGTATATTTCACACTCTTCTCTATGAAATATTATTTTCCTATTTACATTTATAGATATTTTCACAAATTCTTAGTGTTACACTTCTTGATGGATCTAGTTTACAAGTCTCCTTCCCCCTTTGTATCTTTTATAAATGCACTCTCATCAATTTTACATATTTCACACATTCTAATATTCAATAAATATCCATTCTACTTTTTTACATGTCTTATTTTTGACATTCCAATATTTATAGGTAGTTTATTAAGGCATTAGGTGTTGTGTAAACTTTGCTTCACAAATTTGACAAAAAGATTAATAATAATTTTGAGGATGTAACCAAAAATAATTGTTTGGGTTTTTTATTTAGTTGGAGCTCAATCATAATAATTCACAACTTGAGACACTATCCCCTTAATTCAATCACAAGATTAAGTTGATTATTTACCATTGTGCTAAGAATGTTCAAATTAGGGTTTAGTGAGTCACTAATATTCATTCGATGGTTTTAAATCCACTAAGAAATTTTATGAATCCAACTAACCTAGGAAAACCAAAGAGGATATTAAATCTATTTAGTCCTATTATGGGCATCTTATCTCACTCGATATTTTGAAAGAATTTATGGACTGATATATACTTTATTTTATAACCCCTAACATGACCTAATATACCTCATCCTTGCAATATTTCCTTTCCATCATTTATTCAAAACTATGTTTCTTAATTCAAAACATCAATGTTCTACTCACCCATTATGAGCTTTATTAATTAGTTATGGAAATGGTTGATGACATGAACTATATCATAAATGTTTTATAGATATGATCTTCATTACAATTGTACTAGGAATCCCATCTCATGTTGGTGACCCATTACATTGTTTTATGGGTTTTTTTCTAAAACCTTAGTTATTCCCATTTGTTAGAGTCACTCAAGGACTCAATCCTCCAAGATCACCTACAAAAATTAAAAACCTTCTACAAAAGAAAAAGTAAGACTCTAAATTTACAATCATGGATGCAACATAATATGGATAATATGCAATACTCAAGATTGCAATGGTATTAGATTGAATTAAAAATGAGCACCCCTTGGTTATGTAGACAAGGTGAGACAAGATTAAACATGGGTTTATGACAAGTGTCTTAATTCTATGTCATGAAAAAACTAACTTGAAAAAATTCAAAAAGATAAGATGTGATGAGATCTAATCTAGACAACTAAGACTTTTAGAAGGTTTCCTAGGACCTAAGTAAACTTAACATTTGAATAAGTCTCCCTAATAAGAATTAGCTAGGTATAAGACCTTATTAACACCAATGCCCCCTTAAGTTCAACTTAGGGAGTAGATTATTATTCAAATGATGAAAATATGGGTCTCACCTATGTAACCATGTGAGGTACCCATGTACATATGCAGCTTGTCACAAATGAAGGATAAAATGTAGTGCGACAAATGTAATAACCCTCCTTGTTGCTAGTTGGACTCATTAGTTTTATGCTTTGATTTGATACTTTGATACATTGATACTATGATGGTACTGTTTTGTGTGATTGGTTAGTTGGACATTTGATGATGCTGTTACTCCTTTTGTGGACATGATTATTTCATATGACATTGTGGTTGGTGATGCTAGTTGATTTTCATATTTATATTATGATGTGGTGATTTAATAGATTATGCCATGAGATGAATTGTTAGTATTAGAAATGTTATTTTTATCAATCATATTATAATTGTTAGGATAGATGTGATGAAGGACAGTGTAGCATCACTCATTGCGAGTGCTCTGTTACGCTGTGATTCCTTCTCACAATACAATGCTTTGATTTTATATATATATGCACATGTACACGACTTTATTTGTATGCAGGAATTGCAGGTACATAGTCTTGATTCCACCTGCTTTGGCAGGACAGGGCGAGCACAAATAACCCAACGGTATAAAGTTGAAACAGAGGTGACAATGAACTTTTCCCGTTCCATGATGTCAGACCGCCTTGTTGTATGGTATTGTATGTTCTGTAGTTGTCATGATTTGTGGTTGTGGTTGTGTTATGTTGTATATAATTAATGTTGTATTTTATATGTTGTGGTATTTTTAATTTAAAATTGTTGATTAAAATATTAGATTAAATTGTATTTAAAATATTTAAATGTTTATTTATTTGAAAAGCCATGTATTTTATTAAATATTAAATGGTGTATTGTCAATGTAAATAAATTTCCGGGTGGAAGTTAATAATAAAATAAATAAAGTTAAATTTTGTGCATGAGCAAGGCTGGCAAAAATGGAGTTTTAAAAATAATAATAATAATAATAATAAGGAAAAAATGGGAAAGGAGGTGTGAGCAGAAAATGCAATCCTGAAAATAGAAAATGTTGGTTGGGTTGCATGTAGGAGAGAAAAATATAGAGGGGTTTTGAAAAATAAATTGAGGGGAATTCTTCTTTTGCTGGAAATTGTTTTAGTGCTCTGCATTTTTATGTTTTTGAAAGAGGGAGATTGTGCTGGTTAAGTTTTGTGTGGAGAATAAGAAGCTGGAAACAAAGGATTGAGGAGAGGAGCAAAAGCTATTCGAAGGGCTGGTTGGAGCAAGAACTTCACCACATTTCAACAAGCAGGAGTCCAGGTTCCAAAAAAATTCCTTCTCTTTATTTGTTTAAAAATTCCATTAAAAATCATATTGTATTGGGTCAAGAGAATAGTTTGGTTTTCATGGTTTTGGGAAAAATATGGATTTTCAAACAATCAAGAAAATATGGGTTATCAATTAATTTGAGAAAATCTAGGTTATGAAAAAGATTTGGGGAAAAATCTGGGTTTCAAATAAAACAGGGAAAAATTTGGGCTTCAAATAAAATAGGAAAAAAATCTGGTTATCAATTAATTTGGAAAAATCTGGAATATCAAATAATTTGGGAAAAATTGGGTTTTGAAATGATTGGGGAAAAATCTGTTGATTGTCTTAAAAATCTGAGTTCTGAAATGGTTTAGGAATTAATTTAATATTCCTCTCTTTTACAAGAAAATGGATCTCAGATTATGAGAGCAAATAGGTTTTAAAATTAAAAACTAGGTGCATCTCTATTTTTTGTTGAGAAAATTTTACTCATTCTCTGTGAATTTTATTTTATTCAATGCCTGTTACTGCTAGGTATATATATATATACATATATTATATATGAAATTTGTTTGAGATTTATACTTCCAAATGAGTTTATCTGAAACTATAAATTTCTTTTTTTTAATTTTTAATTTTAAGCCGAACTGCCTCGGCGTCTGTGCCTATTAAGGACGAAATATATGTTCAATACAAAATGAAAATGTTATAAAAATACATATATAAAAACACTTTTAAAAAAAATATATCAAAAAATATATAAAAATTTTTTTATGAGGGTTGGAAGGACGGACTGGCCGTCCTCCCCTTCCCCTCGCCCGTACCCTGGTGCGGAGTTTTTACTGCCGCACAGTAGTCTTAAAGACTGCTGTGCGCGACAGCCTCGGCTGCCATGCACAGTAGTCCCTAGGACTGCTGTGCGCAGTCCTTGCAGGGACTGCCGTGGGCAGTCCTTGCAAAGACTGCGCCGGCAGGGAGGTAAGGCTCCCTTGTTTTGTTATTTGCTTTTTCTTTTTTTTAATTATTTTAGTAATTTAAAATTACTAAAAATTAAAACACATAAATATAATCTGATTTTTTTTAATTTATTTATTTTAGTTTAAATTTAATTTATGAAAATTTAAATATATATATATATATGTTAATGTATGTTTATTCTTATTTATAAAAATATATGATAAATTATAATGTCTTATTTTCATATGTAAGGGGTAGACTGCAAAACTAAATGGTTTCTATTAATAGAAATGTAGTCGTCTTTGGGGAAATAAAATGTTAATAATTTTATTATAATAAAATTTAACGTATTATTTATATATGTCAGTTGTTCCTTGCTTTTTGTGAATTTAATAATTGATTTTGAGAAAACTGTAGTGCTTCCTGTCTCAACTGTTTTGTGTAAAGTTGATATGGGGTTTGAGATCATCAAATTATGTGTAGTTGCATTTTGTTATTGGGTTGGCTTTAATGTCGATGTGGGAACCCGGTAGTTGAATTGAAACCTTGTTCCAGAGGCTTTTTTATTTTGGATGTCGTTCTTGTTTTGAATATCTGCTTGGGAGTTGAAAACTTATGGTTCATGGTTGGAAGGGTTGAACAGTTGTTGAGACTTTTTGGTTATGAGTTGTTGCGAGAGGGTTAATGCCTCGCTTGTTCTTGTTTTGGTATCATGCTTATTTGTTGAGGTTCAACCCTTGTCTTGTTCAATTTTCTGTTAGGAGTCTTAGGGAGAGTGGCTCTTCGTGGGGGCCAGCGCCTTGGTTAAGAGGAAGTGCACAGGAGAACCCACGCAAGAGTAGGTAAACAAGTGATAACCTAAAAATAGAATTAGGGGGAATGGGTAGTAAAACACTCAAGATAAATAAAAATTGGATTCCTCGTCTATGCATTAGGGCTATCATAGACTAATGATAGATTGAGAAAGCTGTGGTCAGCAAAGTCATAATCTCATCTTCATAAGAGGTTATTGGCTCTGCATGAGCTACCCTATGGTGTCGGCGCCTCAAGTAGGAGGAAGAGCCAGGAGATCCATAGATTGGTGCCGGCGCCTCATGTTGGAGGAAGAGCTTGGAGATCCCATGAGAGCTATGCGATGACACTCTCCACTAGACTTCCTGTTTTCCTTGTTGCTTTTTGGCCTCTGGAAATGTATTTTGGACTTTGGATGTTGTATCAGTTTCATTAGCTTTGTACTCTTATTGTTGATTCAGATTTTGTGAAAGTGATCATGAGTATACTTTGGTGACTTGTTATTGTCATTGCTTGGTTTAATTGTATTCTCTGAGTTTGTATTTGTGTTGGTACCTTGTTGTCATGGATTTGGTTTGGCAATCTTGGTCGGGTTAACTTCCTTGTCACCTCTGAGCAGGAGGGGTGAGTTATCTATAATTCACATGGTTGGGTGGAACGTGCTCCGCACCCGTTGGGTTCCCCATCAGCATCCTTGTTCACAGTTTTTCTGCAGTTGGAGTTGTACCAGTGTTCACCTTGTTATTCAGCATTCATTGTAAATTGTATCATCCCACTTGTTTGGGAAATTCATTGTAATTATTATATCAAAAGATTGTAATGTAACATTATAACAATGATGTAATAGTTAGGATTCTATGTAATATTATTTGATGAGATTCATATGATTGTATTATGTGGTATCTTAATATACTTGCTCTTGGTTCATGGATGTACAATTAATCATGGTTATTATATTATAATTGGTTGCATGGCTTATCATTATCTTTTATTTCCGTTTGTGGTTGCAATGTAACCTCGCGTGCCCTAGAGAACTAAGTGAGATAATGTGATGTAATATGTTATGTGATTATGATTAATGTATTGTAAGTTTAATTTAATTGTTTTAAACAAAAAAAAAATATTTTCCTTTTTTGAGTTCTCTGGGGTTTGCACGTCGGTCGTTACAACTTGGTATCAGAGCCAGGTTTGCAAACACTGGGGTCTCTGGGTAGTTAGGTCCATTAAGTAACCTCTCGTTTGAACTCTGGAGCTCATTTGTACCTTTATCTTATTGTGCAGAAATATGCCTCAAGGTAGATGACGTGGCCAAGCGAGAGGCCGCGGTGCTGGTCATGGAGCAAACCGGCGAAGTCCCTTAGTTCCCAGTTCTCATGGTTCTGAGCATGAGGAATAGCCGAGTCTTCACAATAATCCGTCAGGTGGTCAGAACCCAGGGCAGCCTGGATTAGACGGTTCATTATAGCATATTCTTGGAGAAATTTTGGCTCGTTTGGGACCCAGGCCAGAGGAGGAGCCACAGATTGAAAGAGAAAGAGAAAGGTCACCGAGGCGGAGGGAAATAACTTCTGATCAGGATGCAGTCTTAGCAGGCCATATGAGGGATTTGTTGAGAGCTCACCCACCGACATTTGATGGTTCAGGAGGTGGACTAGAAGCTGAAACTTGGCTAATTGACTTAGATCGTTGCTTCGCCATGCACCCTTACAGTAGCAATACCAAAGCTCGGTGCGCGGTTATGCATTTGCGAGGCTTTGCATCTACTTGGTGGCATCTTGAGGAACATAAATTGCACCTTGATATCAGTATGGTCACTTGGGAATTATTCTTGGACAGGTTCAGGGCTCGTTTTCTCTCAGACCATTAGAGGCAGCGCAGGGCTGACAAGTTTCATGATCTCAAGCAGTTGTCTATGTCAGTGGAATAGTATGAGTGGCGCTTCTATGAGTTGAAGCAGTATGCAGGGATTAGCCACGACGAGGGCATGTTGGTTCAGAACTTTGTTCGGGGCCTTAATGCCTGCATCAGTGGTGGAGTGCGAGTCTTCGAGCCGAAGACAATGGAAATGACAGTTGAGAAGGCTTGATTGGTGGAGGAGAATTTGGCCATGGCCTTGGGTGGCCACATTGGAGTGCAGATTGGCAGTGCACCTTCTTAGGGTTTTAGCACTCACGGAGGTCAGTCTCAGGGAGCAGGATCTTCCAGAAATAGGTTTCAACCCTCTAAAGGGGGTCATCAGCAGCAGCAGCCTCAGCAGCAACAGTCAAGACAGAAGAACTTCCAACCTCCTCAAAGTGGCAATTCACAGTTTCACAAGGATCGGAACAGGAACAGAAACCAAGTTCAACAGGAACGTTTCACACAACCTGCACCTAGTATCCAGTCAGCGTCGAGTCGAGGGAGCTTTCAACAGTCGAATGCTCCATCAGGGGGCAAAGGTTTTGGCAGGGGTACTGGGTGTTACTCTTGTGGGCAGCAGAGGCACATTTCCAGATTGTGTCCTCAGAAGAGCACTTCAGGTTTTAATCAGAGGCCAGCTGGTTTAGAGCCAACAGTAGGTGATGCAGGGAGGTCTCATCGTGTATTTGCTACAGTGGATAATTGGCAGGCAGACCACCAGAGCACCATCATTGAGACTTCAGGTGTGTTACATGATTCTAGCATTTCTATACTTTTTGATTCCGGTGCATCTGATTCCTTTATATCTCCTTTAGTGGTTGAGCGATGTGGACTGGTGGCAACTAGTCAAGGTGAGAAATGGCAAGTTGAATTGGCTTCAGGGTCAAAGCTTGTTGTAGAGAAGCTTGTGCAGGATTGTAGCTTGAGTATAGGGGCTTTGTAAACTAAAGTAAATCTCAGAATCTTACCACTCGACTCATATGATGTCATCTTGGGCATGGACTGGTTGAGTGCACACCAGGCTATAATTGATTGCCGCCGTAAAGCGGTGCAGTGTGTTGATGATTCTAGAAAGGAGGTGGAAATCATGGGTGTTCAAAAACCCGTTTCTTTGCGAATGATCTCCGCCATGCAGCTCAAAAGGTACTTTCGACAGGGTTGTCAGCTCTTTGTTGTATCTTTGAGTGACTTGGAGTCAGAGGATTGCCAAGGGGTGTCGTTGGAACAATACCCTCTCCTTAAGGAGTTTTCTGATGTGTTTCCAGAAGAGATACCTGGTATGCCACCTAAGCGAGATATAGACTTCAAGATGGATCTGGTACCTGGAGCTGAGCCAATATCTTGAGCTCCATATCGGATGACAACACAGGAACTTCAGGAACTCCGTCTGTAGCTGGAAGAGTTGTTGGCTAAGGGCTTTATCCGCCCAAGTGTTTCTCCTTGGGGAGCACCTGTGATTTTTGTAAAGAAGAAGGATGGTTCTCTTCGCTTGTGTATTGACTACAGGCAGTTGAACAAGGTAACAGTGAAGAACCAATATCCATTACCTAGAATTGATGATCTTTTCGATCAGATAAAAGGGGCAAAGGTGTTCTCTAAGATTGATCTCAAATCAGGATATCATCAGTTGAGGATTGCTAATCCAGACATTCACAAAACAACATTTCGTACTCGATATGGACATTACGAGTTCACTGTGGTGTCGTTCGGGTTGACGAATGCACCTTCAGTCTTTATGAGCCTAATGAATGGAGTGTTCCGAACTTTCTTGGATAGATTTGTCCTTGTGTTTCTCGATGACATTCTGATTTATTCTAGGTCTATGGAGGAACATGAGGAACATCTAAGACAGGTGTTGCAGTGCTTAAGGAGTAATCAGTTGTTTTCCAATCTTAATAAATGTGAATTCTATAAGACTGAAGTTCAGTATTTGGGCCATGTGATTTCTGATGAGGGAATTTTGGTTGATCCTGCAAAGATCTAGGCTATTGTGGATTGGCCTGCACCCACAAATGTCTCAGAAATTCGCAGCTTCATGGGACTTGCAGGATACTATAGGCGTTTTGTCCAAGGGTTTTCTAGGTTGGCTCATCCTATCACCTCCTTGCAGAGGAAGGGAAATAAGTTTCTTTGGTCTGAACAGTGTCAGTTGGCTTTCCAGACTTTGAAGGACAAGCTGACTAGTGCTCCAATCTTAGCAGTTCCTAATCCGTCAGGTGATTTTGTCGTGTGTACTGATGCTTCGTTGGAAGGCTTAGGGGCTGTGTTGATGCAGGAGGGGCGAGTGATTGCTTATGAATCATGAAAGCTTAAGGATCATGAACTCAATTACCCCACTCATGACTTGGAGTTAGCCGCAGTTGTGCATGCCTTAGTAAGGTGGCGACACTTTCTCCTTGGTCATCAGTTCGAGTTGCATACAGATCATCGTAGTCTGCAATACATCTTTACGTAGCCGAACCTGAATGCAAGGCAGAGAAGGTAGATGGAGTTCTTGTGCGAATATGATTTTAAGGTGAAGTATATTCAGGGCAAAGAGAATGTGGTGGTAGATGCGCTAAGTAGACGCAAGCATGAGATTTCTGCTATGGCTCTTGAGGTTGATTTGAAAAGTCAGATCCTTGCGGCTCTTTCTTCAGATGATTGGTATCAAGCAGTGAAATCGGAGATTGAATCGGGCAGATCTTTGGAAGGAAAATTTTTTGGTTACTCTATGGATTCAGATGGTGTTTTGCTTTATGGAGGCCAAATGTATGTACCTCCTGCAGAGGGTCTTCGTACCCTAATCTTGACCGAAGCTCATAGAGCTCCTTATTCGGCACACCCAGGAGTTAAGAAAATGTACGCTGATCTTCGCTCACTATATTTTTAGGCTGGGATGAAGCGTGACATTGCTGATTTTGTGGCTAGGTGTCTGGAATGTCAGAGAGTTAAGGCCGAGCATCATCATCCGACAGGTTTGTTACAGCCTCATCTTGTTCTGGAGTGGAAGTGGGACATTATTTCTATGGATTTCATTGTCGGGTTGCCTATGTCTTCCAGGCGACACGACGCTATCATGGTCACTGTTGACAGGCTGACCAAGGTAGCCCATTTCTCTCCCATTCGATCTTCCTATACTACTTCTGTGGTGGCTAGAGTGTTCATGGAAGATATTTTTCGATTACATGGGATACCACGCAAGATTATTTCTGATAGAGATCCGGTATTCACATCTGCGTTATGGACATCTTTGCAGCGGTCCTTAGGGACTAAGTTGAATTTTAGTTATGCCTACCATCCTGAGACAGATGGTCAGACTGAGAGAGTTAATCAGGTGCTTGAGGATATGCTCCGCATGTATGTCATGGACCAATAATCTCGTTGGGAAGATTATCTACATTTGGTTGAGTTTGCTTATAACAATGGTTATCATAGTTCGATTGGCATGGCTCCATTCCAGGCTTTATATGGTCATCCTTGTCATACCCCTTTGAGCTGGGATCGATTGGAGGATAGGGTTCTTCTTGGACCTGAGATGCTTCATGATATGGAGCAGCAGGTAGCACGCATCCGAGAGCATCTTGTAGCAGCTCAGGATAGGCAGAAGAAGTTTGCTGATGATCACAGAGTTGATCGGCAGTTTGCAGTAGGTGATCGAGTGTCTCTTCGAGTTCATCCTCGGAAGAGCCCTATTCGATATGGAAAGGGTTCTAAGCTTGCACCCCATTTTGTGGGTCCGTTTGAGGTGTTAGAGCGTATTGGTCCTGTTGCCTATCACCTGGCCTTGCCACCCAGTCTGTTGCGGATTCACGATGTGTTTCATGTTTCTGTTCTTAGGCCTTATTTTCCTGATGTTGCTCATGTACTTGATTGGAATGCTCTACAGGTCGAGGACGGGTAGCTAGCTCTAGAGCCCGTGGCCGTGGTGCAACACAGGAGACTTGTTCTCAAAGGCAGGGATATTGAGCAGGTGAGGGTCCAGTGGGACCCCAATGATGAGACTTCAGCGACATGGGAGGATGCTTCCCGTATCAGAGAATCCTACCCTTACTTGTTTTCTGGCTTACAGGAGCAAGTCGGATTTAAGGGGGGGAGGATGTAATAACCCTCCTGGTTGCTAGTTGGACTCATTAGTTTTATGCTTTGATTTGATACTTTGATACATTGATACTATGATGGTATTGTTTTGTGTGATTGGTTAGTTGGACATTAGATGATGTTGTTACTCCTTTTGTGGACATGATTATTTCATATGACATTGTGGTTGGTGATGCTAGTTGATTTTCATATTTATATTATGATGTGGTGATTTAATAGATTATGCCATGAGATGAATTGTTAGTATTAGAAATGTTATTTTTATCAATCATATTATAATTGTTAGGATAGATGTGATGAAGGACAGTGTAGCATCACTCATTGCGAGTGCTCTGTTATGCTGCGATTCCTTCTCACAATACAATGCTTTGATTTTATATATATATGCACATATACACGACTTTGTTTGTATGCAGCAATTGCAGGTACATAGTCTCGATTCCACCTGCTTCGGCAGGACAGGGCGAGCACAAATAACCCAACGGTATAAAGTTGAAATAGAGGTGACAATGAAGTTTTCCCGTTCCATGATGTCAGACCACCTTGTTGTATGGTATTGTATGTTCTGTAGTTGTCATGATTTGTGGTTGTGGTTGTGTTATGTTGTATATAATTAATGTTGTATTTTATATGTTATGGTGTTTTTAATTTAAAATTGTTGATTAAAATATTAGATTAAATTTTATTTAAAATATTTAAATGTTTATTTATTTGAAAAGCCATGTATTTTATTAAATATTAAATGGTGTATTGTCAATGTAAATAAATTGCCGGGTGGAAGTTAATAATAAAATAAATAAAGTTAAATTTTGTGCATGAGCAAGGCTGGCAAAAATGGAGTTTTAAAAATAATAATAATAATAATAAGGACAAAATGGGAAAGGAGGTGTGAGCAGAAACTGCAATCCTGAAAATAGAAAATGTTGGTTGGGTTGCATGTAGGAGAGAAAAATATAGAGGGGTTTTAAAAAAGAAATTGGGGGGAATTCTTCTTTTGCTGGAAATTGTTTTAGTGCTCTGCATTTTTATGTTTTTGAAAGAGGGAGATTGTGCTGGTTAAGTTTTGTGTGGAGAATAAGAAGCTGGAAACAAAGGATTGAGGAGAGGAGCGAAAGCTATTCGAAGGGCTGGTTGGAGCAAGAACTTCACCACATTTCAACAAGCAGGAGTCCAGGTTCCAAAAAAATTCCTTCTCTTTATTTGTTTAAAAATTCCATTAAAAATCATATTGTATTGGGTCAAGAGAATAGTTTGGTTTTCATGGTTTTGGGAAAAATATGGGTTTTCAAACAATCAAGAAAATCTGGGTTATCAATTAATTTGAGAAAATCTAGGTTATGAAAAAGATTTGGGGAAAAATCTGGGTTTCAAATAAAACAGGGAAAAATTTGGGTTTCAAATAAAATAGGAAAAAAATCTGGTTATCAATTAATTTGGAAAAATCTGGAATATCAAATAATTTGGGAAAAATTGGGTTTTGAAATGATTGGGGAAAAATCTGTTGATTGTCTTAAAAATCTGAGTTCTGAAATGGTTTAGGAATTAATTTAATATTCCTCTCTTTTACAAGAAAATGGATCTTAGATTATGAGAGCAAATAGGTTTTAAAATTAAAAACTAGGTGCATCTCTGTTTTTTGTTGAGAAAATTTTACTCATTCTCTGTGAATTTTATTTTATTCAATGCCTGTTACTGCTAGGTATATATATATATATATATATATATATATATATTATATATATGAAATTTGTTTGAGATTTATACTTCCAAATGAGTTTATCTGAAACTGTAAATTTCTTTTTTTTAATTTTTAATTTTAAGCCGAACTGCCTCGGCGTCCGTGCCTATTAAGGACGGAATAGATGTTCAATACAAAATGAAAATGTTATAAAAATACATATATAAAAACACTTTTAAAAAAAATATATAAAAATATATATATATATATATAAAATTATGAGGGTTGGAAGGACGGACTGGCCGTCCTCCCCTTCCCCTCGCCCGTACCCTGGTGCGGTGTTTTTACTGCCGCACAACAGTCTTAAAGACTGCTGTGCGCAGTCCTTGCAGGGACTGCCGTGGGCAGTCCTTGCAAGGACTGCGCTGGCAGGGAGGTAAGGCTCCCTTGTTTTGTTATTTGCTTTTTCTTTTTTTTAATTATTTTAGTAATTTAAAATTACTAAAAATTAAAACACATAAATATAATCTAATTTTTATTTATTTATTTATTTTAGTTTAAATTTAATTTATGAAAATTTAAATATATATTTATATATATATGTTAATGTATGTTTATTCTTATATATAAAAATATATGATAAATTATAATGTCTTATTTTCATATGTAAGGGGTAGACTGCAAAACTAAATGGTTTCTATTAATAGAAATGTAGTCGTCTTTGGGGAAATAAAATGTTAATAATTTTATTATTATAAAATTTAACGTATTATTTATATATGTCAGTTGTTCCTTGCTTTTTGTGAATTTAATAATTGATTTTGAGAAAACTGTAGTGCTTCCTGTCTCAACTGTTTTGTGTAAAGTTGATATGGGGTTTGAGATCATCAAATTATGTGTAGTTGCATTCTGTTATTGGGTTGGCTTTAATGTCGATGTGGGAACCCGGTAGTTGAATTGAAACCTTGTTCCAGAGGCTTGTTTATTTTGGATGTCGTTCTCGTTTTGAATTTCTGCTTGGGAGTTGAAAACTTATGGTTCATGGTTGGAAGGGTTGAACGGTTGTTGAGAATTTTTGGTTATGAGTTGTTGCGAGAGGGTTAATGCCTCGCTTTTTCTTGTTTTGGTATCATGCTTATTTGTTGAGGTTCAACCCTTGTCTTGTTCAATTTTCTGTTAGGAGTCTTAGGGAGAGTGGCTCTTCGTGGGGGGCGGCGCCTCGGTTAAGAGGAAGTGCACAGGAGAACCCACGCAAGAGTAGGTAAACAAGTGATAACCTAAAAATAGAATTAGGGGGAATGGGTAGTAAAACACTCAAGATAAATAAAAATTGGATTCCTCGTCTATGCATTAGGGCTATCATAGACTAATGATAGATTGAGAAGGTCGTGGTCGGCAAAGTCATAATCTCGTCTTCATGAGAGGTTATTGGCTCCGCATGAGCTACCCTATGGTGCCGGTGCCTCAAGTAGGAGGAAGAGCCAGGAGATCCATAGATGGGTGCCGGTGCCTCATGTTGGAGGAAGAGCCTGGAGATCCCATGAGAGCTATGCGATGACACTCTCCACTAGACTTCCTATTTTCCTTGTTGCTTTTTGGCCTCTGGAAATGTATTTTGGACTTTGGATGTTGTATTAGTTTCATTAGCTTTGTACTCTTATTGTTGATTCATATTTTGTGAAAGTGATCATGAGTATACTTTGGTGACTTGTTATTGTCATTGCTTGGTTTAATTGTATTCTCTGAGTTTGTATTTGTGTTGGTACCTTGTTGCCATGGAGTCAGTTTGGCAATCTTGGTCGGGTTAACTTCCTTGTCACCTCTAAGCACGGGGGGTGAGTTATCTATAATTCACATGGTTGGGTGGAACGTGCTCCGCACCCGTTGGGTTCCCCATCAGCATCCTTGTTCACAGTTTTTCCGCAGTTGGAGTTGTACCAGTGTTCACCTTGTTATTCAGCATTCATTGTAAATTGTATCATCCCACTTGTTTGGGAAATTCATTGTAATTATTATATCAAAAGATTGTAATGTAACATTATAACAATGATGTAATAGTTAGGATTCTATGTAATATTATTTGATGAGATTCATATGATTGTATTATGTGGTATCTTAATATACTTGCTCTTGGTTCATGGATGTACAATTAATCATGGTTATTATATTATAATTGGTTGCATGGCTTATCATTATCTTTTATTTCCGTTTGTGGTTGCAATGTAACCTCGCGTGCCCCAGAGAACTAAGTGAGATAATGTTATGTAATATGTTATGTGATTATGATTAATGTATTGTAAGTTTAATTTAATTGTTTTAAACAAAAAAAAAATTATTTGCCTTTTTTGAGTTCTCTGGGGTTTTCACGTCAGGCGTTACAACAAAATACTCCCCTAAAAGAGAGATGAAAACAAAATATTCTCTATGAAGAATGAGAAGAACCAAAACCGATGTGAGGAAAAATACCCCAATAAGAGAGAAGAGAGACCATACAACCCCCCTCAATTTTGAGTCTTCTACAATGATGGTAGATGCCTGATATTAAATGTTGAAGATGATAAAACAAATCAAAAAATATTCCCCTCATTAGGAAGAAACAAAATTGGAACTATATGCAAGATTTCTTCCCATTATTGAAAGGAGGATCGAGGAAGAAGGATGGTGTGTGATGTCTTTGAACTATTGTCAAGTGTCTCCATGTCAATGCCAAAAGATTACACAACCCAAACAAGTGTTCTAGGTCATATTGCTCAGGATGACAATCCAAAATATAGTAAATACCAATCAAAAGAAAAAGTTTCAAAGGTGTACAACCAAGATGCTTGATCAACCATCTTAGTAGCAATAATCTCTCTACTCCCCAATTCTCTAATGACAATTGAATCAAGAGTGAATTATGCAAACCTCCCTGCTCCACCATGGGTAATTTTATAGCTAGAAATAATATTGTTGAAAAATGATGTACATACAAAAAATCATTGAAAGTTCCCTCCCCAATATCAATAGATACCTTCCCAATTGAATTCATGTATATATTATTTCCCACAAAAATAGGTGGTGTAGCACAAGGATCAAAGGAAGAGAATATAAACTGTGAACATGCCATATGATGAGATGCTCTTGAATCTAGAAGTTGTCTCCATGATCTAAGACCTATAGAAGCAAAAAGAGATTGTCCTTTTATTACTTATGTAACAAGTAAACCAACATGACCTTTTTCCTTATTAGACTATATTTTGAGGAAGAATAAGTTGACTCAAACATTTATAATAAGGTAGATCAATGTGAGTTTTTCTAAGAAGATATTTCAATTCATCAGTATCGTTCATATAATTTAGAATTTCATCATGTCCAAGATTCTTGAAATATGAACAAGTAGGATTTATTCATTGATTGATCTAAATGTTTATTGTTATTTGATTTTTTTTGTTTCTTTTCATAATTTTTTGACTCTTTCACATGACTAACCAACCCTACCTAAGATTAAGGTGATTTGAGAAGAACCATAGAAATAAGCTTTTATTTATCATGTATTAACCTCTCAAAAAGATGCAAATGAACATGTGGCATATGTAGACCCATAGTAAACCTACGAGTATAAAAGTTAAAAAAAAGAGTTTCATAATCATGAATATGTTTGTTTAATGCATTATAGACTAACTAAATATCCTTTTTATCAACTCCACATGCTTTATATTACTCTTAGATCATTGAACTTAGTGATTTAGTCTTGGATGTTGTCAAAGTTCTAAGGATCAAGGCTCATTAGTTCATTATCAATTTGATGGCATTTTACTTCATTTATAGTACTATACAATTTCATTTTTTTCTTAGTTTCATGAGAATACTTACATGATTCAATTTGAAACAATAGATGACAAATTAAGCTATAAAGACATCAAAGAGATTTACTATGTCCAACCATCCATTTTATATTTTTCTCATCATATTTAGGTTCATGTAGCTTATTCTTAAAAAATAAAGTGTGACTTTAAGTCCTTATAACACTCCATGCATTTTGATGAAAATTTGAATAGTTGTAAAAGGATATGCATACAGGAGAATGGAGCCCCCACTGTAGCTATCTACGAAACAAAAATATTAGGAACCACATCCTACAACACAATTTTGTTAGTTGTTCAAAAATTCCTCTTATCTATCTTCTCCTAGGAATCAAATTCAACAGTAAATATATGCCCCCCTTAATGCCACTTTCTTTATGGAGGGGGAATCAAGGTAGCAATATTTAACCACATCGAATAAGGTAATTCATATCATAGGGTATTTCCAAGTACCATAGCACATGATGATAGAAATTTTATGAGTATGGGAGCAAAATCATGATACCAATTCAACAAACAACATCGAAAACGGAGCTCTCTAGCACCCATTATGTTGATTTGAATGAAAGGAACCTTTTAACCCTAATATAGTAAAAACCCTAATTATAATTTATATAAGAGTAAAAATTGAAGTATATTGCAACTATTTTACCATATACCTTTTTGTAGCTTGAGAGTGATTGAAGAGTGATTGAGAATGTCGAGATGATGAGACTACAAGCCTATGAGACTGGACGTCCTGTGAGACCAAGTGGCACACAACAAACACTATCATGAGGTGAGTGGATTTTCTACCTTAGCCTTGTCCTTACACATTTATTAGATTATTTTCATGATTTTCTAGGTTAATTTAGGGCCTTGAAATTTTTTTCGTAAAGTGTCCCCTTTTTCGTAAAGGGTCCCTTTTTTTTGCAAAGTGTCCCTTTTGTTCTCGAAGTGTCCCACTTTTTCGTAAAGTGTCTCGCTTCTTCACAAAGTGTCCCAAAAGGGGTATAAAGTATCTAGGACCTCTAGGGAAGTACAATAGAACAACTTTCGTACAATTTTATGATTGTTGATGTAAATATTCTAGATTTTAGACATATTTTTACTTTTTTAAATATTAGGTTCCCACCTGGTCGTGGCAGCGTTTGGGTGGTAGAAAGATTATCCTTCTTCAAGATTCAACCCCCACTCTCTCAGCACAGGATATAGAGCTTTTATGGACTATAGGATTATACTGGGCATACGTCGTGTCCCCCATGATGTACCATGATCCAATGCTGATGGCATTAGTAGAGTGGTGGGATGTAGATACATGTACATTTCATCTACCTACTAGCGAGATGACCATCACATTGGGGGATGTACACCACATACTTCAATTTTTGATTCAGGGTGAGTGAGTATGTTTCCAAGTGGAGCGGTCATTTCATGAGATGAAATATAACATGTGGTACTACCTCGGTGGACCAGTGCATAATGAGAGTGTGAGGTCTTAGATAGATTTAGTAATGCTACTATATTCATGGGAACCACTAGTTATATAGATTATGATGCTAACAATAGCACTAATATTCATCCCTGATGGTTAGGGAGAGCACTTGGAGGGAGGACTAGTACACCTGATTCGAGGTATGGCAGATCACAAGATAGTATATGCTTAGAGGGGCACCATCCTAGTGCACCTATACTATGATCTTGGACAATTTTTATTTTGAAAGGTAGACAACATCCAGTACACTATACGCTTCTATAGGTTTGGTGCCTAGAGCATATCACATGTACCAAACTGATAGGGTTCCCATGTTTGACAGCCTTAGGTTATCCACGAGCTTTCAACTATCCTTTGTGGTGGCTTTAGCAGTATGGTGATTTTCACTTTTGGAGAGTTCAATTTGACTAATTGAAGGAGGATGAGATCTTATGGAGACCTTATCAGCTTGTGCAATAGTGGCAGGTTGAGACTTGGAAGATGAGCCAATTGTAGATAGATAGGTTCTTGATTGGAAAGCATGATTACATAGTATGACCTTTCTACTATGATCATGTCATGTGACAATTTGGTCAAGTTTAGATAGTACCCAAGGTGTGACCCTTTTTCAAGAGATTAGTACAAAGTTCTCGGAGACCTGGTGATACTAGATGGTTCTTTGCTGAGAATGTTTTCTACAGTGACTCCAATTACTTAGATCGCGATGTTCCTCTAGTCCTCGATGCTAATGATGTCGATGCCACAGGTGACTATGAGGAGTGGTGGATAGTATCATGACCGACTCCTATATTTCTAATGGATGAGCTGATAGATGATGTTAGGCCACTCCCAAATAAGGGAGAGGAGGTGGAGGATAAGGTTGAGGAGACATGATATAGGGTTGTAGACACATTTTTAGATGTGATAGATGAGGAGTATGATGAGGATGTGGATCCTAACTATGATTCCCAAGAGGATCTGGATGAGGAGGAGGTCGAGGAGGAGGATAAGGAGGCGGAACAGTTCATGAGTAAGGGTGGTGAGGTAGTAGATTAGGATCCAACAGGCCACTAGTGGGGAGAGCCATCTCTCATTCATATTACTAGATCATGAGTAGAAGCTACAATAGGCACCAACACCCATAGCCATGGAGAGGCTAGCACATCCTCCATGCCTCCTACAAATTATGAGGTTGAATTCACACAACCTTCCAAAGAGATAGGTGATGATATTTTAGTTACTATTATGCTCTCTGCTTTAATACATATATATTATGATGTGTACTAATTATATTTGTGTTTTCAATCTTGCAGGATTTGTGAGAGATCTTCATGATCTCTATCATCAGGTGACTGTAGACATAGTTCCCACATCAGTTGATGAGGAGGCCACTAACTCATACTATGTGCCCCCACACATCCTGGAGCAAGACCCAGAGTTTTTCAAGCCATATGTTAGGCTGTGGGCAACGTATGAGAGTCTTAGGAGGTGCGTCTAGGGTATGTATAGGATCATATGGAAAAAATAGACCCTTAAGTGGAAAAACATTCAAAAAAATTAGAGTTAGGCAACTTGGTGTAAAAATTTGAATAAGTTATCTATACTATTTCAAAAACATGTAAGAATAGGGTAAGTGCACCAAGATGGTCGCACTTTTGTGGCCAAAAAAGAAAAAAAAAGCCCAAAATGCGTTCGCGTTATAACGCGAACGCGTTTTGGGCTTTTAAAAGCAAAAAAAAAAAGCAAACTCAATCATTTCTCATTTCCTTTTTGTTGTGTTTTAGCTCCGCCCGCGGCCAAAAACCCTGTTATATGCGCTCGCGTTTTTGGAGAGTTCAAAATTCATCAAGAGCAATTGGATTTCTTCACAAATATGGCACCACGACGACGAAGAGATGCAAGAGGTAAGTATTGTTTGGTATTTGTTTTGAATTTGTTAGTTTTAAATTGATTTTGTTTGTTTTAGTTTAGAAATGAATGTTTTTTTTTAATTTGTAGGAAATCCTCAACAAGAGGAGGAAAATCCTCAACCAAATCAACCTCAACCACAAAATCAACCCCCCACCATTCTCTCAATACCCTCCCGCACTCAAGAAAATTTGAGGAGTGAAATTGAAAACAATAGGAAAGAAGTTGAGGATCTTATTAGTAGGTTGAGTGATCAAAATTCTTCAACCACAGAAAGGATACATCTAGCAGATTCATTGAAGGATTTGTTAAAAAATGTGGATGCAATTACCCAACAAATATCTGGATGGCAAAATAGGAGGCAAACATCGAGGGCATATTATGCAGATAAATTATCATATAAACAAGTTAAAGATTTAAAGATTACTAAAGGCAATTTGTGCTCTCTATTCACTGACCCTAGAACAAATCAAAATCTCACCCTCAATGCAAAGAGGTTTCCTATCCATTGGTGCCACCACCAAGAGATTAGGAACCGTTTTTATGACAGATGGTATATGGTCTTTGATTACCCACCATGCAATAACTGTGAAGTCCCCCAATATTTTCTTAGGAAATTATCTGTGAGTTTGTATTGAACCAAATCCCAAATTATTTTGATATGAGGAAGTTTAGGGGAGAGGTGGGGGGTCAGCACAGGATAGGCCCGGTGCACAGCCGGATCCTACACGATAGGGGAGATGACCTCTCGCTAGGCCACCTCATGAGCAGATTGTGATGCCGGTAGTTGCAAAAGAGAGTGCTAATGTAGAGACTTTGCAGGTGATCACATCCTTGACTTGAGTGTCATCCACCACACTAGCCCCATTGTATAGCACAATCCAGGGGAGTCTTCAGGTGGTGGCCTTCAAGGCCATGTGTGTCGATTTTGCGGAGCCACTTGTTCGTATGACCCTACCGGCCCTCAGGAGGGTGCTACACAGGATCCATATACTTCTACGCAGCCTGATCCGTATGCATCTACGGGGATGGAGAGGGTGGCTGACATTCTGCATGATGCATATGGTATTGACAGTCAGGTAAAATTGAACATGTTCATTGAATTTAGTTTATTAAATTTTAATTGTCAAATGCAAGATTAACTAATTTAGTTTTATTATTTTAATAAAATTGTAGTGGGTCACAATGTTGACCTGGGTACACCAAATAATCTACTTATTTTTGCAAAGACACCTATCGCTAGTATGTAAAGTTAGTAAACAATTATAAATTTATTACATGTGCTAATAGCATTGTTTTACGAATGGTATTTAATATGTGATTTTGGATGTTGAACAGGGTACTATTCGAGGTTTCAAGGAAACACCTCCGAGTGATAGTAGATTTGATCAAATGTTCACGGAGGTAATATATAATTTAAAGAGAACTTAAAGTTAATGAATTCTAAGTTTAATCTAGATTTGTGTATATATAGTCATAAGAGTGGCAAGGGTTCACTAGGTTATTATTTGAAATCTTTTTAAGAATGGTCCTACCATGATTGCTTTGTTCTAGAATTCTACACTAGCAAGCTATATATAATAAAAATTTAACATGGAACTGACAAAGGTGAGCTGTTCTACTCCATCCTATATACTTTGTGATGTCAACGTGAATCAAGAATAAGACGATGGATGTCCTACATTCAATGTCAATGTAACCAAAATAAAATTTCCCCAACCCCACTCCATCAGCCAAGACTCCTTCCGGCATCTCCTCTAGACACTGGAGATTAAGACTAGTCAAATACCCTATATTCTCTTCATTTGTTGCATAGCTCATCAAGTTTCCCTATATGTTCTCTAACTAATCATGATTGCATGGAAAGAAGTTATAAGTACTCATTAAACTCTCAACCATTGGAGCCTCCTCAAACTTTCCCATAAGACATGGAAAATGCTTAGAAATGATTAAATTCCCTAATAGGGTGTGGGAGATCTTTTAGGAAAACATTTGACACTAATTTGATCCATTGAATTCTTCTTCATTCTTATATATTCCTCAAATATACCTTGCAATACCCCTATCATACCTAAATCTACTACATTCATGTCCTTGTTAGCTAGGATGTAGGTGATATAGTATGGTCCATGAATTTTTATGTCTTCTTTTTTCATTTTTCTATACAGTCCTCTTTTATCTCACTACTACGTCCTCACATAAAAAGAAAAGAAAAACATTACTTCTTTTTCTAATCTAAGGCCCCTAAGGTTTTAAACCCCTAAGATGCAAGGATTCAAAGCACATCAACCATGTGGTACAAATGACTAAATCCCAAAGACGATCTATAGCAATGAAAGAGTTTGGAAAGGTAGAGAGAGCTACACCGGTGACTCAAGAGAAACTTTAGCTTTCAAAAAAAAGCCAATTAGGCTAGTAGACATGTGGATTAGGACAAGATTTGGTGGAAGAGGAAGAAAGATGACTAGAACTCTGGAGGCCCACCATACTAGATTTTGATATTCAACCATGAGAGCAAAAGAGAGAGCAAATATCATGTATCAAAACATTAAGCATGCATTCTTACAGCCAATGGATAAGGAGATGATTACTTTTCTTCATTTTCATTTGCATAACCATATCACGGCATGGGAACCATGAAGACCAAGGATGTCCAGTTTTATGTGGAGGTAATGGATGTGGTCCAAATTTTAGGAGGGGCAAGAAGGTCAATGTATGGTCTTGATGAATGATAGAAGAGGGGTTGGTCAGACAAACTAGGGGCACCTAGTCATGAGTAGGGACCTATAGGTTAGATTGATGAAGCAAAGCACCAAGGAGGTCTTACAAGGAAAGGCCTAGAGCAGGTACATACAAGGAAAGGCTCCTACCTGCCTACTCCTCTTCCTCTATTTGAACCTCCTTGAGGTCCTCTACCTCGGTTATATCCACCTCTTGTAGATGTTTCACCTCCATGCTCTATGAGTTTTGACTCTCCTTGGTTTTGGTCATGTTCTACCTTTGGTGAATACCATGTTGTCCTTTCTTTGATCTCTTTCCTTTTCCTTTCGCCCTTAGCTCCACCTTTGCTTCCTTCTCTCTTCTTCAATCTTTAATGCCAATTCGATAACATTGGTGCACCATTTCAGCTTAAGAGAACCATCTCCTCTTGAATGTTCCACTTCAAACCGTTGAGATACCTCGCCACCTTGATACTTTCATCCTCTGTGACATTGGACCTCATGCAAAGTCTTTGAAACTCCTTAGTATAAGAACTCACATCCTGATCTCTTTGCCTCAAACTCTATCTCCTCTTATGTAACTCAATTTCATAGTCTTCGGTAGGTGTGGCAGCCACCTGGCAACCATTCGGCTTCCAAGTAGATAGGTTGCTTGCCTTCCTTTCCTCCCTCTCTCTATCTAAATGAATTTCCACCGGGTTAAGGTAGGAACCCTAGTCTCTTGATTTGGGGCCACCTTGGCCTTTTTGTGCTGACTGGATCACACCTCTCAAAATGGTTTTCATTCCCTCTATTCTCAATCCACAACTAAATCAGCCTCCATCTTTCCACTCAAACAATGGTAATTCTTCAAGTGTTTTCCACTCAAAGCCTTCAATGCTTTCAAGAAGGATCCTCCCTTCAATATAGGGTCAGGGTTCGTGTGGGATTCTATCCCTCCCTTGCAACCTCTTCTTTTGCTATTCTTCCATCAAACCGGCATAACATTCAAGTGCTTGCTCGCTGTCTAACTTTTCTCTCATCACTCCTATTGTTCGCCTATTTCTTCAACCCCTTTCGCCAACTCAAAGATTTGTCACCAGCGATGCTAGAACCACTAGACTTTGTCTCTGACATACAAGATCAATCCCAAATCTTTTGCTTGCTCTGATACCAATCTGATAGGGAGAGGGGTTGGAGGAATCAATCACTGATTCCTACTCTAGGCCTTTCCTTGTAAGACCTCCTTGGTGCTTTGCTTCACCAATATAACCTATAGGTCCCTACTCATGACTAAGTGCCCCTGGTTTTTCTGACCAACCCCTCTTCTATCACAAACTCCAACCACCAAGTCCACCTTGGTTCATTGCCACAACTCTTCCTTAGCCTTTACACTATACTAAAGACCAATCTTCCTCAACACTCCATCAACTCTTGCAGGGGTAGTGATAAGTCTTAAAAGGCTTCAAACTTTCCTCCAAAGGTGTTTGAACAACTTCCAAGACTTCAACTGCCCATTGCTCTCACCAGTCCTTTAGCTAGGGTTTGAAAGGCTAGTAGCCCTTAAGCCCCTATTAGGTCTCCTTCACCTACAAAAACAGGCTAGAACTCACAAATCTCAAAAGGACTTCCCACTCTTTTTCCAAGGTTCTTGGTTCATGGACAACACTCAAAGATTCTTGAGGTCTCAAATTTCTTCCACCTGCCAGTCTCTGCATAAAAGCTTTCCAAACATGAAATGGAGCAAAAACTAGGGTTTTAAGCCTTCACTTGATAGTTAGCAAACTTCCACTATGTTTACACACCAAATGGAGAGATGGAGCCTCCTCCTTCATGTAGTACCAAGGTAACACATGATGTTCACTATCCATTTCCTTTAGATGCAAGGATTCAAAGCACATCAACCATGTGGCTTAATTTATATCATAAGTTGTACCATGATGTTCACTATGCATTCCTCTACTCTTTCGACTATCAAATGTGCCACTGCCTTGTCATTGATCACCATCATATTCTCCTTTTCATGATTATTTTCTCTATCATCTTTGGTATAAACACTTGACTATTATATTGAACTCAATTGAGGAATCTTAAAAATCATAATGATAGGCCAAAGAAAGAATATTCAGTCTTTTCATGGTAAAAGGAGACCTCAATTTAATCACTGTCATCCTCAAAAGGTTAATTCCATTGTCAAACATTTATTTCATATCTTAAACTATGGCAAGCATTTAATAAGGGTTTTGAAGAATAGGCCCTTGACAAGTTAGCTCCATCATTTTTTATTGTTGCTATATCTTTATTTAGCTCTTACTGCATTCCTTGCAACAATGATACTTGGATTTGTCATACTTAACTCAGTTGGCTACTATCAAAGCTCCTTTTGACTAGATCATCTCTTCTTCTCATATTGGTTGTCATATTTTACATTGTGTTTTGACGCTTTTTCACTTCAAATTTTTCCTAAAGGGTCTTTTGTTTTTCAATGTGATTGTTCCAGGTTATTGCTTTTAAAAAAATTGATAATCATATTGTTGGTTACATTGCATTACACATCATTCAAACTCAAAGCATTACTTCAAATTTGATAACTTGAATAATTTGTTGTTTTATTTTCAGATGTTGGTGAGAGAAACACCGCCAAACGTAACAAGGGCAATGGATATCGGTGTTTCTATTGCAATACAATCCTCAATGGCTCTGATAGGGGAGGTATGAGGCAAATTACTAAATTTCAATTTACATTCGTTGTTATAGATGAACTAGTTCTAGTGAAAAATCAAACCATTATTGATTCATAGTTTACTTCCTGTTCGGATGGTTTATACAGGGCTCGAGCACGCTTGAGCATCAGCGTGCAAATATTTCCATCGAGGAGAGTGATCGCCGATGGTCAAGTGATTAAATTTTGTTAAATATATTAATTTTATAATATACTTAAGTATATTAATGTCTTTACTTCATTGTAACAGTTGAAACTTGACCGTAAGGTTAAACACTAGGAGGAGCAGCGGTGAGCACTCCCTCAACAGTAAACGAAAGTGACGATGACGCCATCGGTTCGCCAAGAAAGGAAAGAAAATTGTATTTGAACTAGAGCATGGAGAGAAATAATTTTTGAATGTAGAGCCCTTTGTTGTATGCCTACATGGCAATTTTCTACATATTTTGTATTCGATATGTTTGACATTGTATGCCTATATGGCATTCTCGTAAGCCTATATGGCTTTTTTGTAACTATATTTTATACTTATATTGACATATATTGATGTACATGCGTACATGGCTATTTGATTAATACAAATCTTTTTTTATTGATGGTGTCCATATTTGCATTATAAGTTCATGGTTCAATAGATATGAGTTACATGTATTCAAGTGTATACTTTACTGTAAGCTTGTAAAAAGGGAAAACTAAATAAACAATGCCTCTACGCTTCTAAATAGGATAATTGTATCAAAAACTCAATGAATTTAAACTAAATTAAACTAAAAAGCTTCAAAATGCTATCCTATTGCTCTCTAACTCTAAAGACTCCTCTAATTTACTTAGCTCTCAGATTCTTAAGCTAATTAAACTATTAAGTGACACTTAGAGAATGAGAAATGAGATTATGCTACTCTATTTCAATCTAAATATGCAAACTCTATGCTAATGGCAGCCATGACTGCAAATGCTGATGCTGGATGGATGCTCGATGGTTGCTGGATGATTGTTGGATGAATTGGATGCTTGAGTGCTTTGGAAACCTGCAGAGTAAGATTACATTAGTTGGGATCCTTTTTGTGTAGCCCAAGAGCTATATTTATAGCTTTCACGGCAGCACAAATGTACAAGAAACCGGGATGAGGGGCTGTGATTTCTTCTGGAGAATCCAAAGGCATGGGATGAGAAGAAGGAGCTGATCATGGAGAATGGTTTCTCCCCATGAAAACACCAGGCAAGATAAGAGGGAAGGTGGGTGGAAGGTTGTTGAGAGATCTTCCTGCAGAATTTCCCTGAAGCTTTCCCGTGAATGGCAGTGCCATTAATTTGATTGGTGGGGAAATAAATATTTATTGGTGAGGGAATAGTGCAAACTTTATGCAATAAATTTAAATAATTTTAATTTATTTAAATTTAGCAAAAATGAGGAATAAATAATTTAATAAATCAAACTATAGGGTTTGGTTTTATTAAATTAAAGGAGAGTGATAATTAAAAATATTTTTGACAATCTTTATTTAATTAAGAGGAAATGTGAAATTAAATAACACGAATTATTTAAATTGTGTATTCAATTTTAAGATAGACGAAATAATGATAATGATTAAATAAAACAAAGTTTTTAATTTTGTTTATTTAATTAAGAGAGAATTAATGTGATAAAAATGATAATAATTAAATAAAACAAAGTTTTTAATTTTGTTTATTTAATTAGGAGAGAAAAATAGGAGAATTGATAAATGAACTTAATATAAATAAATATTTCTATTTATTTACTAAGTAGAGGAATTTAAGGTTAATTAATCAAATAAGGCGTATTTGATTAATTGGATTCTCCAGACCATTTTTAGGTGTCTACATTTACAACTTACGCACATATACTTTTTGACTTATGTTGGAACATCGAAAAGTGTGAAAATTTGTGTTTGGAAGTCAAACGTAAGCCAATTTTGCAATTCTTGGTTCTTGCATACTCGATCTTATGCACTTATTCCTTCCTAGCACATATTGTGAATATTTCTCATTTGGTGCAAAAGACAAATTCCTCATTTTTGAACCACTGTTTTCTTGTTTGCCTTCCACACAGAAAAATGTTCACACTATTCAGTTTGATCAATGATCAATAATGGCTGATTGTAAACACTTGACATTTTTATGTTTTGAACTTTAATTTATACTTGAAGCTATATTCATAACATTGATTACATTGCATTGCACATCTTTCAAACTCAAAGCATTGCTTCACATTGCATAATCCACAATCAGATTTATAGATGACAAAATTTCAATTACAATATAGTTTTTACAAAAGTCGGGTTCCAAGGAAGCCATGCAATTACTCAATATCAGCATAACTAATAACTAGGAGCAGCCTGCCAATTGCATTTGCTTCTTCATGGAATTCTATGACACCACATTTCTTTGAGGCATTTTTCAACAAATTAACGCCTTGTCTATACTTACCACATTTTGATACATGTCTACTAAAAGCATTTTGTCAAATAGTTCAAGTGTTGCCTGTTTCTATGGCTAAAAGCCCAAGAAGTGCTTTCGTACAATCTATGCATGCTTGGAAAGAATCTATCAAAAGCATAATAGTAAGCAATATCATAGACAAGGTAGTGAACTCTTTGAAAAAATGCCTCAAAGAAATGAGGTCTCATGACCTAATGGAATGCTATGACAATCAAAAATATTTGATTATCATGGCATTCCATCACCATGAGACCTCATTTTTTTGAGGCATTTTTTGAAAGAGTTCACTGCCTTGTCTATGCTAACACATTTTTCATACATGTCTATCAAAGCATTTTATCAAACAGTTCATTGCCTTGCTGCTATGGCTAAAAGCCTAAAACAGGTGCTTTCAAACAAGCTATTGATGCTTAGAAAAAATCTATCAAAGCATAATAGTAAGCAATAGCATAGACAAGGGAATGAACTATTTGATAAAAATGCGTCAAAGAAATGTGGTCTCATGGTGGTAGAATATCAAACAATTCGCTTCCTTGTTGGTATGGTTGAAAGCCCAAAATAGGTGCTTCCAAAAGCCACATGGATGCTTGGAAAATCTATCAAAGCATACTAATAAGCAATAGCATAGAAAAGGCAGCAAACCATTTGGAAAAAGCCTCAAAGAAATGTGGTCTCAATGGTGATGGAATGCCATGACAATCCATA
>VDFB02391072.1:0-42289 GCA_007258455.2 Sequoia sempervirens | reverse complement strand
TTTGGAAGATTTAGGATCCATGAAAAATTCAATAGAATCTCCCTTGAGGAGGGGACTACGATCTTTAGGATGTGGTATCGAGACACCATCATCTATATTTGATAGAGGGGCCTCCTCATCCATACTCAAAATAGATTCTCCAAGGTATGTCTATTTACTCAGACGATACAAGAATCATCATTTGTGGTGAAAGGAGGGCAGACGGGAGTAGGCACCTAGGAATTCCTCTAGTGCTTCCTCTAAGGAGAAAATCTTTAAGTGGACATCTTTGGACTTCACCCTATCTTCTATCAATTCGGGATGGACTAGATTAAGTTGTTCAACTGAAATCATGTTAACACTCCACCAAGGTTTTTTCTTAGATTGTTCAACTAAGCATCCCAAAATAGGTAGTGCTTGTGAGGCTTAAATCAGATAGGGACCTAAATTCCTTGTTCAATATTCCCAAGGCCTTTACACCCATAACCATATTGAGAAATGATCCTATATCTAGTACCATAGCATGTTTGCAAAGCTTCAAAAGGTAGTGGTTCCATGTAGAGAGCATCATTCCACCAATGGACATCAAATGCATCTACAAGGACCAAACCATCTCCCTTATTTGATTTGAAAACATTTACCTCCTTAGTAGGAGCAGAATTATCCTCCTTGATAGGGGAATGACGGGCTTCCTGAATAGGATCACAAATTTCCTTCTCAATGGGTGTCTGATCTACTTCCTTGACAGAGATATTCGAGGTTATCAAATTTTTTATATGATCGAGATTCAATTTGTATTATCTAATGAAGAATTTAGAGAATTCCATGGATCCCCAATCATCACCAAGAAATTCATTTGATTCAAAGGAAGAAGTAGACATGGAAGACTTAGGACTTCTTGCTTTGGGTTGTTCTTCTTTAGTGACATTTGCTTCGGGGACAACCTCCATAGAGGGTATCACCAAGGAACATGTCATCACATCAGAGGTTAGAGATGGAATACAATTCTTAAGTGTGGAGGCAATTGAAGCCCAACCAACAACCACCAACTCACATAGGTGAACAAATTATGGATGAACTTTGACTGTGACCACTCAATTGCTTACAACAAACTTTAGAGAATGATGTAGAGTGGAAGTTACAACACCAATAGGATGAATCCAGGGTCTCCCTAGAAAAATATTGTAAGGTGAGGGGCTAGGAATCACATAAAACAAGGTGGGAAAGGTAACGGGCCCTAACCACAAAGGAAAGATTATCATGCCTAGAGCTTGTCTACTAGCATTATTGAACCCACAAATATACAAAGAATCAGCTAAGGAAGAAGAATAAAATTTAATATTAGGTAGTAGATCTATACCACAAATGTTAGGGCCGAACCTATGTCAATGAGAGTACATATAATACTGATAGTAAATTAACATTAACTATAATATTAAAGGATCCAATTGCTTTTGCACATCCGGGGTGGAAGTTCTTGTAGATAAAATGTAATAGTCAATGAATCTATGCAAATATGAGACATCAACACATTAACATATGTTGTTCTGGTAAAGGCAAGCAAGAGGATATTCTACAAGGCTTCTTGAAGCATACCTTGGTAGATTGGAGCGGTATGAAGCAAATCCAAAAGAAAGATCTTAGCCACAATAACACGAAGTTACTCAATAAGATTGTAATCTCTAGGCGCTTTAGTCGTGGGTTTAGGTATTGGAGGAAGATTTGGTTGGGAAGGTGGTAAAGAAGTAGGAACTTGAGTAGGTTGAGGTGTAGGAACACAAGGTTGTTGATCTAGATTCTAATTATTTCTTCTTGTGTTATACGTGTGCCCAACAACATTATAAGAAGTAGAGTTTGTAGCTTTTATGAACCTTCAATATAAATGTGATGAATCATTATGATATGGAATTCCACAAACAAAATGAATCCTCTTAAGAGAGGGGCTAGCCAGAGTCAAGTAAAAAATGGGTCTCTTAGGACTTTGGGATGCCACGAAGACTACAACATTCACTGACTCTTCAACTTGTGAAGAAGAATTTTGTTTAAAATATCTATCAGCAGAGGAAGATGCTTCTAAGAAATCATCTAGAGCATCATTGAACATATCAAAATATTATTTAGAGAAAGAATTATGATTAACATTAAAAAATTGCAAAAATATATCCTACATGTTCATGTCGGGTTCACCAAAATGTGAGTTAAGGGGGATTCACTACTCATGAGTCTCTTCATTCTCAAGAGAATCCCACGGAGTGAACTGCCCTTAACCACCTCAAATATTGTTGAATGAAGAAATTACAAAGAAACTATGCATAAAATAATTATCCTAAAAGACTACTTCAAAATCTAAGAGGGAAAGGTTCCTAGATCTCTGCCTCCAAGGGAATAGCTCTCAGCCAATGGACTACAACACAAAATTAGAATGCTAGCGTGACACGTTGGAGTGCAAAGGACGTGTTGGAATCTCGAGCAACAGAGAACTCAAGACTTGGGTAGAATGACTAAAAGCTTCACTACCTAACATAGATTTGATGTCTATTTAACAAAGTAACTAAATAGAAGAAAGAGAACAAGAAAAAATACAATGAGAGCTAAGAGAAGACTTAGGAACAACCAACGCTTGATTTCTTCCTCTGAGCTCCACTTTGACAACTTGCACATAGAATGAATGGGGGAAAATGTTGGGGCTATTTCAGGGCTTGCTACAGTCAAATCCCCGTTTTGGTGTTCACACCTCCACAAATAGCCAGATAGATAGAGAGAGTAAACAAAATAGACAAAAGGAAGTGGTGAAAAAAATCCCCACTTGAGGAGGATAACTCGTACTACCTAATGGTAAATGAACAAAGAGATCTAATCTATTCACAAATAGATAAGAGTAAGAGAGTGTTACCAATAGTCCCCAACCACCATTGAATTCTTGCTAGAGAGTGTTGGCTATTGGAGGGACCTAAGTATGACATAGCTTCGCTTGTATAAGTGTTATCTCCAATAGTAGAAGAGGTTGAGAATGAAGTGAGATTGAGGAGAGATTCGATTGAATGAGAGAACCCCCCAAAATAAGAGAAAAAGAGAGTTTTATTGCATGCAAGGGTGGAAGGAGCCATTAAACTTTAGAATCTAACTACATAGACATGTGTCAAGAGCTAGGATTAGAGCTTCCCCATTTTAAACTCGAAAAACCACTAGGACACTAGTGTGTCGCACAGGCATCCAAAATGGTAGTTTTTGGGAAATGGGATAGTAGACTGTTGTCACTTCATCATTGGACCTCATGGATTTGGAATCATGATATTATAACTCATGAGGCTCTTATCATAAATGAATTTAGGTGCAATAAATGCTAGGAAAAGTGCTAAAATTTGAAATTTCCGCTAGGTACAATTTTGCGACATTACATCAACAACTTTCACTTGAAGAATAAACTCATCTTGTACACCCAGATAATCTTCCGTACACTGTGACTCAAGATGTCAACTTGTGGAGCACCAAACCATGAACAACTTCAATAGAAGGTAGATATGAAATTTATCAACACACTTCCATAACCACAATACCAAAAAACAAATTGTAGTGTAATGTGGAGCAAAACCGTTTCTCCCAAACAACATTGCAATACACAATTCACACATTGGTGAACACATTTCTTTTCACAATGATAAAAAACAACAAACTATAGATATATCACCTCTAAAAACCTCTGACCAGTATATCCAAAGCACACAAGAAGATCTACAACACAGAGGAAATCTGGAGTGAAACTAGAACTCCACTTTGTATGTCAGAACACCTCTACAACACATTGTTTCCTCTTCTATTCAATTTTTCTCAAAATCACTTGGAAACCAAGCACTAGAAACACATTCTCATCATCTTCACCACTTCCCCATCATCACCAAACCAACTACAACACAAAAACTCAACCAAAAAATATCCACAAACATAATCTTATTAAAGGAACAGTAGAGGTTGACACTAGTAACACTTACTAATGAAAGCATAATGCAACTAATAAAAGCAACACCACAACTTCTCAACCATAAATATACTTACAATAATCACCAATAGAACGAGTTAACATTAATGAAAAAATAAACATAAGCATGTTGACATCAATGACAACACCAACTACTCATACTTGCAACATAGAGTACTAAGAACATGTGACTTGATGTATCACAATCAAGATACATTGAGGGAACTAAAGGATAACTTGTAGCATGCACATAACTAAAAAAATACTTATGCAAATAAAAAAAGAATATAGAGGTCCTTTGTGGTGGGGGAATTCATTTTTTTGGAATTGCATCCCTATAAATAGAATTCTATTAAAAATATTAGATATGAAAAAAAAAAACCCTAATACTATGGACTTATGGAATTGTGAAGTAAATCAATGAAGTGGCCTATAAGTTGGAGCTTCCTTAGAGCAATAGGATTAATAATTTCTTTAATGTGTCATGTCTAAAGAAATTCCTTGGTTAACACATTACACTCTCAAAGGAGTTTGAATGCTTAGATGGTGAAGTTAAGTTTATTCTAATCCCATAATAAGTTACAAACACTTGCATCAAAATCTTGAGGAACAAAAGAAATGAACATAGTACATATTTAGGTGGAAAAACCTACTATTTGATGAAGCCACATGGGAAGGGCCTATGTTTCTCAAGTATCATAATTTTAATTTTTTAAGGAAAATAAATCTTGGGGAGGGAGAAATTATCATGTCCCTTTCCCAAAAACCTGATAAAAGAAAACTCGTCTAAGGAGATGTTAGAGTTTGGGAATTAAGTTTGTGGTTTGATCCCTCTAGAGAATTATCGAAGGTTAGGTATTAGGGTTGCAACTTGAAATTTTGATGTAGGAGCATCAAGTGCATAGGAAATCCTACACACCAAAAAGAAAAAAAATGATTTTTGTTTTGGTTTGTGGTGGCATATTGTAGGTGAGAAATTCAATTATTTAAAAATTCCTCAAATGTAAAATCTTCCTGGTGAATTTGAATTTAATTCCAATTGAAATTGGAAGTGTTGGGAGGTGAGAATTAATAAAATCATGGGTTACAAAATCCCACACCCAAGCATGAGGGAGGTATTCTTGGGTGATGTAACTCCATGATACATTTAAAAAAATATGTACAAAATTAATAATGAGAGTTGCAGGTGCCAAAAAAGGGTGTGGAGGAGTGAAATTGTTTGAAGGTAAATTTGTGAAAATGGATTGATTTTTTCAAGAGAGTGGGTAGAGAGGAAATTTCCAATGCCCAAGAGGGGAAAGGAGTGGTAATTCAGCTTGGAGGTGAAGATAAAAGGGAATGCCCAACCTAGAGTAGAGTTTTAGAAGGTGAAAATAAGAAAAATGAAAAAAAGATGTAAAATAAAATCTTGTGAGATCAAGGGGGATGCCAAAGTGAAGTTGGAGAAGTTGCTGATTCTTTTTGTTACTGTTGTAATTGATTTGAGTTGTTTTATTTCTAAGTCATTGAAGGAAATAAGCTTTCCTATAGGTGATTTCTTGTATTTTCTTAACTCAAATGTTTTCCATTGCTAGTTCTTGGAGAATGTGAGGAATGAAATCAACAAGTTGTGATATTGTTGTCATTTTAGTGTTGGAAAATTTGTATTGAGTTTTCTAATAAGTTGATTTTCACATTATTTTTCAATTTTTTTTGCCTATGTGTGTAAAGGAGATGAAATAACCAATAATCACATAGGGTTCTTGGTTATTGTTCTACATCAATTGATATCAGAACAATTATTTTGGAGATAACATGGTGTATAGAGGATGAGGTAGAGGAAGAGCTCCATGAGGAGAAGAAAATCCAATAGTTATGGAGATGCTAAGGGGAATCATTGCTAGACTAGAAGCCATAGAAACACCCCAATGAAGAGAGATCCTTGTTGAAGATGTTAGTGAAGAGGAAGAGGAAGCACCATAAGTTACAAAGGTGGGAGGAGAATATGCACAAGAGGATCGATTCCTAAAAGTGTTATCAAAGCTTGAAAGTAAGCCAAGGATGGATCCATCGAGCTACAATGGAATTTTGAATCTAGAAGAGCTCATCGACTAGATTGTAAAAATGGATAACTATTTTGATTTAAAATCCATTGAGGATAAAAGGAAGGTGAAGTATGCTTGCAAAAATTTGAAGGGGTGTGCATCCCTATGTTGGGATCAAACACAGATTGAAAGATACAAAAAGGGAAAAGAAAATAAAAAATCATGGGACAAGATGGCCTCAAATTTGAAGGCCAAATTTTTATCTCTAGATTACCACATTAATTTGTTTAAAAGGCTATAAAATTTGAAACAAAAGGATTTGAGTGTTATGGATTATATGGAGGAATTCTAAAAACTAGGTATTCATGTTGAGCATGTTGAAGATGATGAAAAACAAGTTGAAAGATATTTAAATGGTTTACAGATTGTTATCCAAGATGAATTTAGTATGGTGATGATAAGGAAAGTGGAGGAAGCCTACCAGTATGCTCTCAAGGTAGATGAAAAGTTGGCAAGAAAGCAACAAAGTAATTCTAGAAGTAGAGGAGAACCTTTAAGAGGTAGATAACAAATAAATAGTGGAAGAAAATCATTAAAGAAAGAAGAAGCAAGCTGGTCTCAAACAAATTATAGTTAAAATTCAAGAGGAAGAGGATATTTTTCAAGAGGAAGACATGAAACTTCAAGGGGAAGAGGAGAATATGGAAGAGGAGGGTGATTTTCAAGGAAGTGCTTCAATTATGAGAGGAAGGTCATAGGACCTTTTAATGCCCACAAATACAACAAGAAGGTGGAAAAACAAATGTTGGAAGGAATTTTACCATAGAGGATGAAGAAGAGGAAGAACAAATAGACCCAGAAGATGGAAAAATTATTTTGCTAAAGGAAGTGCTCCTAAAACCAGAGGAGCAGTGGGAACCAATACAAAGGAGGAGTTTATTCAAGACCATTTATAGATCCCAAGGAAAGTGTTGTATCATAATTGTGGATAGAAGTAGCATAGATAATTTAGTATCACAAGAGATGGTTGAGAAGCTAAAATTGGAGAAAACAAGGCACCCAAATCCATAGTAGGCTACTTGGTTGCAAAAGGGACATCAACTCATTGTAAGTGAGCAATGCTTGGTGATTTTTATGATTGGTAATTATAGAGATGAAGTAATGTGTGATGTGATGCCCATTGATGCTTGTAATATCCTCTTGGGTAGGCCATGGAAATATGATTGAAAATCTATTCATGATGGTGAATCAAACTTTTACACTATAGTCAAGGAAAAGAAGATGTATGTTATGAATCCACTAAACCAACAAAAGGAAGAGGGAAACAATACACATGTATGTGTAATCCTAGGAAAACTATTCTTGAAGGAAGTATAGAAGGAAGATATATGTTATGCATCTATTCCTAGTCCCAAGAAAGTTGAGACAGCAAAGGAGGAACAAAAAACACCCATAGAGATCAATCAAAGGTATGTTGTAAGAATTTGGTGATATTTTGAAGAATAAAGCACAAAAAGCATTCCTTGGTAAGTTTGCAATTGTTTTAGATGAAATTTTAGACCATTTGAAGCAAATGAGAAATATTTTACAAAATCTAAAGGAAGATAAGGTTTTGGTTAACCTTAAGTAACATAGTTTTATGAATGAGAAGTTAGAAACAAGCACCAAGAGGTATGAAGGGCACGCTGATTTGAAAGAGAGAAAGGGGAAATTTGATGCTTCACAAATTTTCAATGTGGCTAATTTATACTATTTTCATGAAGGAGATCTTAGTAGAAAGGAGGATGTTGTTTCCAAATTTCAACACTCAAAGTAATGGGGGCAACAAACACCAAAGAAGAAGAAAAATATATTGATAAGGTGATGGATTCAATAACAATCAGGAAGACACAGGGAAAGGAATACAAGGAGAATTTGATCAAATGGAATGAGAAAAAGGATGGAAGAGGCAACATGGGTTGTAGCCCCAAAACTCCAAAGACTTGGAATTCCAAATCTAGATGAATGTTCACAAGCCTTCACTCATGAAACATTCTTTCTTACCCAAATTGTTTGATGTAGGAGCACCTAGGTGCATGGGAAATCCTGCACACAAAAAAAATAAATTAAATTTTGATATTTGTTTTGGTTTGCGGTGACATCTTATAGGTGATAAATTCAATTATTTAAAAATTATCAAATGTAAAATATTTCGGGTGAATTTGAATTTAATTCCAATTCAAAGTCGAAGTGTTGGGAGGTAGAATTAATGAAATCATAAGAGTTACAAAATCACATGCCCAAGCATGAGGGAGGTATTCTTGGGTGATTTAACTCCATGATACATTTAAAAAATATGCACTGAATTAATAATGAGAGTTGCAAGTGCTAGAAAAAGGTGTGGTGGAGTGGAATTATGGGAAGGTAAATCTGAGAAAAAAAATTTGATTTTTCTAAGAGAGTGCAGAAAGAGGAAATTTCCAATTCCCAAGAGGGGAAAGGAGTGATAATGTAGCCTAGAGGTGGAGAGAAAGGCAATGCCAATCCTAGAGTAGAGTTTTAGAAGGTGAAAATAAGAAAAATAAAAAAGTGTGAAAGAAAAACTTGCCAACGAGATCAATGGTGATGCCAAGAGTGAATTTGGAGAAGTTGTTGATGGTTTTTGTTGTTGTAATTGATTTGAGTTGTTTTGTTGCTAATATCTTGTTCTTGAAGGCAGTAAACTTGCTTGTAGGTGATTTATTATATTTTCTTAACTCAAATGTTTTTCATTGCCAGTTATTGAAGAATGTGAGGAATGAAATCAACAAGTTGTTGTGATATTCTTGTCATTTTAGTGTTGGAGAATTTGTATTGAGTTTTTAATAAATTGATTTTCTTGTTATTTTCAAGTTTTCTTTCTTGTGTGTGTGAATGAGCTACAATAACCAACAATACCATAGGATTCTTGGTTATTGTTCTACATCACATGTCTGAAGAACCTATCAGAGGTCGGGGATTGGGGTTGTTTCTTGATGCATGCTAAGGACCTACCAGAGATTGAAGATCAAGGTTGGAACTTGACATATGACAAGCCAAAATGAAGAATAAACTTTGAAACTCAAATGGGAAATTATATAAGGCCTATAAGGTTGACTTGTGACGTAGTGTGCAAAATTCAAATTTGGGCCTTGGTACCATTTTGGGTCTAGGTTGACTAGTTTGATCTGTTGGGTGGATAGCATATAAAATTAGGAAAATATTTAAATTATAAGAATCTATATTATATTATTGCATATTTTGGGAACTAGTGTTCAAGCAATCTTTTCTACATGAAAACACATAGGGGACTATGATTAGTGGATGAAAAATAATTGATTTCTAGGAGTAGATGATGAAAACCTTTTGATTCTTAAGGAGATTCTCATTTAACGAATACATTCGAGCTTTAAATTTATAGTACAATTAATCATTTCTATGATTGCATCATTTTTTATCTTTAATTATCTTATTGTCAAACTCATCTCTCATTTCTATAATTTTCAATTGAAATTAATTAACTCTCTCTAAATGCTTAGAATTGTGGGTTTCTTTCCATTAACTATATTATACCCATAGCACTAATACTCATAGTTAGCTTTAGGTCAACATCCATGCACTTACATAACCATTACAATTATCTTAATCCTTTAATATATATATAGAATCGAATCACTCCATTAGGGGAAAATATTTAACTAATCCATATAATTAGTTGTTAAACAATAATAGGTAGGTGGATGCCCATATTCATCATCTTAATGAGTTGAGTGATTCGATGCTATCTATATATAATCTTGTGTTTAGTCCTTGATTTGGATACATTGTATTTTCTTTTTTTCAAAGATTCTCCTAGATTTGAAAATGAAAGCAAGGAGTGGAGATTCCAATTAAAAACATTAACATAAATATTTGTCAAACTATCATTTTCATACGATTTGCTCATATTTGTTTTTAGTTTAAGTCATGTAAGATGAGGACATCTTTTGTTCTAAAGTCATCGTTTAAATTAATATTTAGTAAGTGACAATGCACATGAACATGAATGCTTATTTTTTATTTGTTTTAATTAATGTACGTTGATTTGAAGTCAAAATAATATTTAATCAATTTATTCTTTTTCTACTTACCTTCAAAATGGCATTTGCTTTATCGAATACAAAATGGAATCATGTAGATATGATAATTATTCTACAAACTATCTTTCTTCTTATAATGAAAATCTTGTGAAAGGATCGTACATGATTCCTTAATAAGAATTAATAATTAGAACATTATAAGTCTAATATTAAGTAATAATATTAGCAAAATACCATTATAATTTATATCATGTTGTAATGGTGAAATTTGTATATTTACTTGTTTTTCATGTAATTTTTTGTTTATTTTGGTACAATGTCTTAATAAATGTATATATCAATAAATGGTGTAGACACTCGAAATATCCTGATTGATATCATGCACTCAATTCTGATTAACTAACTTCAATTCTTCCTTGATCATTTCTTTATTAACCAATTAATTGAATAATCTTTATTTAATTAATTCATCAAAATTCCTCCTTTAATTAAATAAATCAACTTTATTTAATTAAATCCTAATGTTCTCTCTTTGATTAAATAAACCAATTTTATTTAATTAAATCCTAATGTTCTTCATTTAATTGAATAAATCAAATTTATTTAATTAAATTACTAATATTCCAATATCCTCTCATTTGATTTAAATAAATTCAAGCATTTAAATTAAATGTCACAATCAACTATTGATTTCCTAAATTAACTAGCTCCTAACACTAATCATCCATTCCTCTAGCTTTTGTAGCTGTACATGTAAATCAATTTATTTGATTTACTAATTTCTATTTTCATTCAAATATGGCATATTCTTGGAATATTCAACTTATTTGAATTCTCCCTCCCAAAGGACTTTTGTCCTCCAACTTGGCATTAAAAGCTCTTACATGTCCTCTCCTTGAGCCAACATGGCATTAATTCCTCTTTACATCCCCTCTTACACAAGTCACCTCTTCAAATTCAAATTTCACCTACATGCATTTAACATGCACATTGTTCAAAATGTGCTCCACTCTTCTTCATTAGCATGTTGACAAGTGGCACAATTCCATTGGTCCCTTTTTTAATCCCACATTCATCCTCTTCTTCATTCTTCAATCCTTCTTCATTATAAATAGAGGCCTTCTCTATTGATTTGGGATCGACAATCATCCGGATTTTTATGCAAGTTCATTATCCACAATCATCCAGATTTTTATGCAAGTTCATTATCCACAATCATCCATATTTTCATCCAAGTTAGCATAGAATTCATCATCCATAGCTAGGTTATTGGAATTTTGCATCAAGAATTACACATCTATCATTAAGCTTATCAAGGAATTGGGAAAGGGCTTCTTTCCACATCAAAGAAGCATCAATTCCCCCATTGGATGCTGGTTTGAGCATTTAGAATAAAATTTCATTAGTAGTTTATTTGATTACTTTACTTTGATTTCATGTTCTTGTGCTTGAATGAATTTCATGGGGAATGCTTGTTTATACTTGTTTATGGACTAATGTTTGATTGTTTGTTCATGTTTGAGAAGGTTTAGGCAAAGCATTCTACATTTGGCACTAGAAGGAGGGAAAAAATCTCAAAATTAACTTGTTATTTTGGTCAATTCAGTTGTTTTTTCCCTTTTCTGCTTTCTTAGGACACAACGATGCTAAGGAGGAAAAACATCGACACTATTAGTCCAATGTCGCTATATAGCAACATTGCATTTGCAACCAAAGGGTGACTCTGTATTCATTCTCTTGAGGGTCGGATCATTCAAATCTGAAAGGGCGACACTAGGTGATATCGCGACGCAATCACAATCTATTTTTCCACAAAGTGACGCTGATTTCCATAGAGCGACACTGAAGCTCCAAACAGTGACGCCTTTGTGGATTGCGACGCTGGGTTGGGGTAAAAATCAATTTTCAAATTTATTTTGGCATGTGCTTTATGTTGTTGATTTCTCTTGACCATTAAGTTGTTTTGTGGCCGTCTTTTATGTAGGCTGATCAAATTTTGTTGGTTAGGGTACAAAGAAGGAAAAGAGGAAACAAATGGAAGGTCTCTTATGGCACTATTTCATGATTGTAACAAGTGTTTTTTAACACTTTAGGGATACTTATAACCCAATAATTGGAAATCTTGCTATCTTTTAGTTTAGGACTCAAATACAATTCATTTGGGCTTTAAAAAGAACACACAAAGGGTTAAAAAGAACATTAGAAACTCACTAGATTTGATCTTGGGTTTTAAAAATTGAACAAACAACTTCAAGCACTTGTTTTGGTGCTATAAAAAGAACCCATTTACTACTTTTGAGGTCTAAAATGAACATGTGCTTATCTTGTTTTGTAATTTTGTTTACAAACTAATACCATCGAAATGTGTATGCACTTCTCTCATGATTCACGACGATCTTGAGAATCAAAAGCATTTTAGTGATATTAGGTTTTCTAAAAGATTTCCTCCACATTTCAAATTTGGGTTTTTTAAAATTGAACAAAGCTTGCTAATGTGGGAAAATGTCTTGCGTGTGTTCTCTCCTTGTTCACACAAACAAGGATTGATCAAACTACGGATGTACTCAAGCTCACTTTTTTGTACCTTTAGAGGGCCTCACATAGGTGGTTCTGGATAACATGCCCCAAGACTGAAAAGGCTTGGGGACCCAAGTGAAATATAACTTCTATGGCAGGAGCTAACAAATTGGCAGATCACCAAAAGTGAAAAGAAAAGAGAAATCTTTGGTTTAAAAGAAAGTACTTTGTCTGGTAAGTGTTTCGTACACCGAGTACCGTGGACCAGAAATGCAAAAAAGGAAAGAGGTAATGTAAAGTTCAAGCGAATGGCTCTCGTCTGGTAAGTTGGAGTCCGACACGCTGAGTCTCGATAGTTGGAGTTCCAAAGATAAAACGAGGTCCGTGAAAGTAAGTAAGTAAAGCCAATAATGCATCGGTTGGAAACATGAAGTGAAATGTTAATTTTTTTAGATTTGTATAATGGTCCCTATGATCCGCATATCTACAAGGATTTGTGATATTTTTTTTAGAGCGAAGTTTTATAGATTTTGTACTAACATTTGAATAATGGTTTTATTTATATGTGATATGGTGGCATATTTTTTTAAAAAGGGATTTAATACTTAGAATTTTGTGATTGCATGAGATATTGATTGTGATGCAAAGCTCGGGTATGGACGGTCAGGAAAACTTGAGTCATGGTTGGAATAAAATTTAGTCCAATTTTATCACTCTAGGATGTGATAATGCAGATGGCTTTGAGTCCACCAGAGTACCGAAGATCCTGGTATTTCACATGCAGTGGGTACAAATGCTAATTTTTGAGAGAGCCCATTCCCGAGAGTGATGGAACCAGAACAAAACAAGGTGTAGGGGGAAAAAATTATGCCTTATCATTCTAAATGTATGGGAAGCACCTACATATTATTCTGATTCAAGTTATTTTCCTAGCGAAGATTCCAGATGAAAAAGTGGAACCCAAAGAGCTTCAACAAGTAATTGGAGTTGATTTCCATTGACTTCAATTACAATTCTCCTATTGGTCACATTATTCCATGTTTCTTGATGAGATTGGTCCCTTAGATTCCCTCTCATGTAGATGGCTTATCCTATCTGAGCCTTGTGTTTTATAAAAGGCTAGAGGATGCTTAATTTTATTTTTAAGTTCGTAATTTGTGGATGTCGGAGGAGAAAAAACTTCTTTTAAGTTTTGTTCCTTTTTCTTGTTTTCTGAACCATTCAGGCATAAAACTTTGTATGCATCCAGACATTAATTGATATCAGAGCTTTATGGATAGCTACCTATCTCAGTATCTTTTGTAGTTGTTTTTGTATGTTTGGTTGAAGAAGACTATATGTTGCGTTGTTTAAGGGTGCATACATAACCTATTCGGTGTCCATAAATGAAATCCCCCTCTTTAAAATCTTGCATCGTTTTATACATAGTTGTGAAGCAATTTGGTGAAATATAAAGCAGTTTGCTCTGTTTTGATTAATTCTTTGGGGCATCCATGGAGAATAACTGGGAGAAACTTTTAATTTTTAGTATTTTTATGTTTTACTTTAGATTAAATGTTTAATATTTTGAAAATGTTCCAAAAAAGAAAATATAAGTGAATGGAAATAATTTTGTTGAAAATATTTTATTTTCCATTAAATTGCTAAATGCTTAATGCTAAATCTACTTAAGTGATAGCAAGGAAATTGGTGATGATCTTTGAAATCAAATGTCAAATCTATTGCTTTCATGAATTCCAAGTTTATCTTTTCAAATTGGAAAGTTAATCTAAAATGTTCAAAGAAACGATACATAAATATGCATATGTATGTGTATGTGTATATGTGGACTACCCCTTAAAGGAAAATAACAATAATTATCACATCATTACCCGAGAGCGACCCTAGGGAAACTATGACCTGGTTATCGAAGACTTGGAATTAAACGAAAGTCAATATTTTCTCTATAAATGCAAAATTCTCTCTTAGGTTGTCCTTGTTTCATATCTTTCAAGAAGGATAGACTCTTCGCGGTCTTGTCTGTGGAGATTTTATTCGACCTGTTTACTGTGAGTAAAACTGTCATCAAAAGGAACTGGCACTAGAAGGAGGGTTGACACTTGGAACTCCGGTGGCCACGTGCAAATATGCATATGATTTTTTTTGTCTTTCTTTCTAGTTTTTTTGATATTTTTAGGTTTTATCTTTTGGAAGTGGATTTGTGTTTTGAAATATCCTTCCTAATTTGGCCAGAAGCTTGTAAACACACAAAACTTAACACAAGCTAGTTCCCATGATGGAAATTGGAAAACTTTGTAAAATATTTAATTAGAAACTACATCCTCTGAGTTTGTTTACTTTTTGAAGAGTCACCAAGTGTAGAATTCATGATACAACTGATCACGGTGAAATTGAGTGTGAAACTTTTTTAACTAGGGTAATTTTAGCCATAAGTGGAGCAATTTCATTAACGGAAGAAGTTTTAACTGCAAAAGGAAAAGGATTGTTCATGAGAGAAACGTTCTACCCTAGTGGAGCTGGAAATATTAAAAAATTAACCAATGAACTCAAACAGTTAAGAAATTGTGATTATTTTAAAGAAAATCCTAACGTCTTGCAGGGGAACAGGTGAGAATTTTGAGATTTAGAGATATTTCATCATAAACGAGGAGAAGATATGGATGAATCATCATTCCTTGTATACATGGAAAATGCAGATAGCGAGATAAAGTGGGAGACGCGTGTATTGGTGCTTTAAGCCAAAAATTCATTAGCTATAAAAAGACATTTTCCCAATTTTATACAAGATACAAAATATCAAGTTTTTACTTTTTCTCTTTTTGATAATGATATAAATAGTGATACATCTAGTGGTCTAACACAATGCAAAGCAAAGACAGCGCCAAAGATATAAAGGTTTTCAAAAGAGAAGAAAATAAAGAAATGAACACTTCCGTTCATGGAAATGGACTAGGGATGGAAGAAGGTATAGTATTGCTGCACCAGACGAAATGTGTGCAACCAGTCTCTAATGAGATCGTTTTCATACATTTAAGCCATATTTTGGGTAAGTACACCTTCAAATTTATGATGTTTAAATATAGGGAACTTAAGATTTTTCATTCTTGCAGTAGGATATTGAAGATGTTAATAAGGGAATTTAAAGATAAGCCTATTGTAATTTGTACTAAAACTGTAGAAGAAATAGCTATAGAAATTGAAATAAATTGCTTAGTTAGAGTCAGTTTGTTGTGATATTAGAGTTAGGGTAGTTAGGGTTATTTTAGTGTAGTGTTAGCTTAGTTTGTTTTTAGGTTTTTTGGGTTTTTTTTTTTTGTTTTTTTCTCTTTTCTTTCCTTGTTTTGTTTTGTTTTGTTTTCCTTGCTCAACTTCTACATTCACAAATTCTGCTTAAATATATCTTAAACATGAGAGTGAAATTGAAACAATTTGTTGAACTGAAATGAAACAATAAAACCATAAATAGTGAAACGTGCTTTTAAGAGAGATAACCACAAAAGATATATATATCTGTGTGTGTGTGTGTATCAAGTATATACATCAAATGTCAAAATCCTTGTCAAAAATTAAAAAAGGAGGATTCAAAAGAAAGGTGAGCAAAGCTGTGGATGGTAGTAGTTATCTAGTCAATTTGGGACACCTCTTCTATCAAGGCTAAATACCCTACGTAGGCAAGTTCTCGGTGAACTTGAAAATATTGGATATGGAGATCAATAAGAAAAGGCTGAAGTGGAACCGCTTCCTCGTGATTCAGGAATTGAGGAATATCATCCATGGAGGGAATTCCAATGGTCGGGTGTACGACAACTAAAATGGTGTCCAAATTCTCCAAGAATTCAGGCTTAACTATTAGGTTGGCAGCGACACAAACATCTTCAACAAGTAACCCAATGTCCAGAAGTGAAGCTACAAAATGAGAAGCTATGTTGAAATAAACATGGAAGTAGCGATTGGACGCAACATATCTTTCCCCAAGGACCAAGCATAAATTCGGCACAGTAAAGCTGGAAGTCCTAACAATGAAAACCTTTTCAAGCCTTTGTGGTGTGATACTTCCCAAGAAAATGTTCTATCTATGAGAACAACTTAAGCAAATGGGAGTATCCATGGTTAGGAAGCAAAAGTAAAAGCACAAAACATAATGGAACTACAGAAAATGCAAAAAAAAAAGAGAAAGAAAAGAAAGTGTGGATAATTTGAGAAGAAATGCACAAATTTATAGAAAGTTATGAACAATGTAGCGCTACATAGTTGCCTGAAGTTTTTTTTTGGAAATCGTATGTGCAAGGTGGCAGCTGGTGAATAATCTTCAGAATTAAAGGTTATATCAAATAAACTCTTTGCACATGTTTGGTGAAATTGCTTCAGAATTGAGCAGTACAAAGATTATGAATCAAGCAAGTTGGAGATTTTGAATTAATAGGGGTCATTTCCAATTGTTTTTAAAAAACAAATCCGTAATGATTATTGAGGTGTTAAGTGTGTGGATTATACATGAGAATGAGGTTGGCAAGATGTTACACGTCATCACCTGAAGAAGTAGAGAGATAATACGTGTTGAACAAGGTGTGCGAATTAAATGAAAAATAGTGTGATCATTTTTCAAGGTAATCATGGCATTTTGATCCATTAATGCAGTGCATCATCATCAACTCAAGATAGTTAGCAAAAGTTTCAGAAATTGCCATAAATTTAATTGAAAGTGTGGTAACTAATGTTTCTAAATTTAGATTTAAATTTGGTGATTAAGTTGTCTATTTCCAAATTTTAATTTATGCTTATCTTTTAACATATAGTTGGCTACAATTAGTTAGGATTTGGCATAATTGGTAAAATTTAGCTGGAAACACACACTTATAGGGAATCATTAAATCAGTTTTTGGGAAGTAGTGAATTGATGAAGGGATTTACATTGAATGAAAAATAAAAAAAGTAACCTTCACTACCACTGTAATTGCCAACCTAATAGTGGTGCTTCTATGCTTGCAAGTTGATAAATGAGCTATTATTGCAATATCAAAAATGAAAAAAGAGCTATCATTGCTATACCTAAAAAAAAAAAGTGATATCAACTCTTTAGGCTATCCAAATAACTCTACTGGGGCTATGGACCCCTGATCGGCAATAGAGCTATGTTTGGGGGGAATTATGGAGATAACCTTGTCGGGGCTATGGATGCTTGCCTGGCAGTAAGGCTCTATCCTTGGTTGGCTTTGGAGGGTTACTATATTATGTAGTTCAATGCTAATGAACTAATTCTATTTACTAAGTTCCAAAAACTAGAATTAATCAAGAGCACACATAGATGTTTCCGGTGGAGTTTTACTTTTTATGCCAAAATCTAAGTAAAGGTAGAAAGTTATTGCTTTAAAATATGCATAAGTTTTAATTTACAACTGGTGATTTAATTTCAAGTTTAATTTTAAGTTTGGTTTTATTGGTTGCAAGTTGTTGTGTGGTCTCACAACACACCCCAAGACTGAAAAGGCTTGGGGACCCAAGTGAATTATAACTTCTATGGCAGGAGCTAACAAATTGGAAGATCACCAAAAGTGAAAAAGAAAAGAAAAATATTTGGTTTAAAAGAAAGTACTTTGTATGCTAAGTGTTTCGTACACCAGGTATCGAGTACCGGAAACATAGAAAAGGAAAAAGGTAATGTAAAGTTAAAGCGAATGGCTACGGTCCGGTAAGTTGAGTCCTATAAGTTGGAGTTCTAGTATAACTGAGGTTCAAGAAAGTAAATGGGTAAAGCTGAATACCGGGTACTGGGTTGAAACGTGAAGTGAAATGTTAACATTTTTTTTAGATTTGTATAATGGTCTCGGTGATCCAGTATATATACAAGGATTTGTGATATGTTTTTTTTAGAAGCGAGTTTTATAGATTTTGTACTAACATTTGAATAATAGTTTTATTTATATGAGATATGGTGGCATATTTGTTTAAAAAGGGATTTCATATTTGGAATTTTGTGATTGCATGAGATATTGATTGTGATGCAAAGCTCGGGTATGGATGGTTAGGAAAACTTGAGTCATGGTTGGAATAAAATTCAGTCTGGTTTTATCACTCTGGGATGTGATAATGCAGTTGGATTTGAGTCCATTGGAGTATCGGAGATCCTGGTATTTCACATGCGGTGGGAAAAAATGCTAATTTTTGGGAGAGCCCATTCCCAAGAGTGATGGAACCGGAACAAAATGAGGTGTAGGGGGATTTTTTTTTTCCTTATCATTCTGAATGTATGGGAAGCCCCTACATATTATTCTGATTCAAGTTATTTTCCTAGAAAATATTTTAGATGAAAAAGTGGAACCCGAAGAGCTTCAACGAGTAATTGGAGTTGACTTCCATTGAATTCAATTGCAATTGTCCTATTGGTCACATTATTCCATGTGCCTTGATGAGATTGGTCCCTTAGATTCCCTCTCATGTAGATGTATTATTCTATCTGAGCCTTGTGTTCTATAAAAGGCCATAGGATGCTTAATTTTATTTTTAAGTTCATAATTTGTGGATGTCAGAGGAGCAAAAACTTCTTTTAAGTTTTGTTCTTTTTTCCTATTTTCTGAACCATTCTGGCATAAAACTTTGTATGCATGTAGACATTAATTGATATTAGAGCTTTATGGATAGGTACCTATCTTAGTATCTTTTGTAGCTGGTTTTGTAAGTTCAGCTGAACATGACTGTATGTTGCACCATTTAAGGGTGCATAGAAAACCTATTCGCTGTCCATAAAAAAAACCCCTCTTTAAAAGCTTGCACTGTTTTATACGTAACTATGAAGCAATCCGGTGAAATATAAAGTGGTTTGCTCTGTTTTGATTAATTCTTTGGGGAATCCATGGAGAATAACTGGGAGAAACTTTTAATTTTTAGTATTTTTTATGTTTTACTTTAGATTAGATGTTTAATATTTTGAAAATGTTCCAAAAAAGAAAATATAAGTGAATGGAAATAGTTTTGTTGAAAATATTTTATTTTCCATTAAATTGTTGAATGCTTAATGCTAAATCTACTTAAGTGATAGCAAGGAAATTGGTGATGATCTTAGAAATCAAATGTCAAATCTATTGCTTTCATGAATTCCAGGTTTATCTTTTCAAATTGAAAAGTTGATCTAAAATGTTCAAAGAAATGATACAAAAATATGTATATGTATGTGTATGTGTATATTTGGACTTCCCCTTAAAGGAAAATAACAACAATGATCACATCATTACCTAAGAGTGACCCTAGTACAATCATGACCTAGTTATCAAAGACTTGGGATTAAACAGAAGTCAATCTTTTCTCTGTAAATGCAAAATTCTCTCTTAGGTTTTCTTTGTTTGATATCTTCCAAGAAGGATAGGCTCTTCACGGTCTTGTCTGTGGAGATTTTATTCTTGTTTATTGTGAGTGAAACCATCGTCAACACCTTGCTTGGTGGTAAAAATTACTCATGCGAAAGGAACAACCCAAGTGGTAACAGGCATAAGCCATGCTCTTTCGAACCGCTATACAAATTTGTGGTTGCAAATAAAGTTTGCAATCAACAATGTGATGCATGATAGCTCTCCCCTAGTATCTTTATGATGTGTAAAGCCCTTGTTCTAAGGGTTGGAAGACCTCTTGAGGGATTTTATCATTGTTTTCTTTGAATGAAATTCCCTTATTATGAGCTCTTGTGTAGTAGCTGAAAATTCCAATATTTGTTGGCGTCAGGAGGTCGGACCTCCAGAGCCATCCCACATACTTGCGATTCTTTGTAGAGATGAAAATTTTGTCATGGGCGATTCTTGATAAATGAAGCTTGGTTGACCCATAGAAGTGAGTGTTGTGGAGGTGAGCTAGTGTGGTCAAGCTTCTAATCATTTGCTCTAAATAAGCACAGCTGGATTTATCCAAGTGGGAATTCAACAAATATTTTCTTTCCATCCTAGGATTGTGCAATCTTTGAGTTAGTTAAACACATTGCTTGGATCAAAATCTTGAAAACAAACATTCAACAAGGACATCAAATTTCAAACCTTTAGAAGGAGCAAATACCTTTAAAAATTCCAAGTGCTACTGCTTGTCCCTAGGGATTTCATCCTTAGAGGCTTCTAAGAATTTGGATTTATATCTCAATTTTCTCTCTAAAGTCAACATTAGGAACTATTGCCTTGATTCTCTTGATTTCCACATAATGGATTTTTTGGGATGAAAATAAATTGAGAGATAGACATTTAGTTGAAAAGCTAAGCAAGAAAGTCTTTGTGGTAAAAAGAACTCATTAAGCAAAAATAAAAGACAATTGAACCCCACACATGTGTTTTGTCAAATGATTTCCTACAAGATCAAAGTTCCAAAACCAAATTCCATCAATTGTCACAAACGTATTAGTCCAAGAAATCTCAAGAAACATCAGTCTATGCTTTATCAAGTTAGAGAAATATTTCTCTATAACTTTTATAAATGTGCATCAAAGGACAACCCAAACTTGTACTCGTTCTATTATTGTCAAAATCCAAGTCTTTTTCAATGTTTTGAGTATCTCACTTTGTAGGGTTAGAAATTTCTTGGAAGTATAGCATGTTCTTCAATACCTAGGTGTTGTAAACAAAATTCTCTCTCTAAGTTCACTTAGGGTCAAAATCAATCAAAACCCATCTCACAAACAACTCTTAGAAATCTTGGAAAAATAATTCATACTAGACTTTTGGAAAATCATTTAAATCAAATCAAAATCATCTTGTTTGATTAAGTGTGTGTGGATGCATCCTTTTTCACACACTTAGTTAAATTATCACCTTGTGAACAAGTTTATTCCAAGACAACATCTAACCTCTTGGAGTCTATGAGTTCATTATCAAATCCAAATCAAATCAAAATCCAATCCAAAATCAAATCAAATCAAATCAAATCCAAAGTCAAAAATCTAAAAGTCCTAAAGTCTAGTATCCCTCCAAGGTTCCTTAAGAGTTCAATCATTCACATCATTCATCTTTCATTTATCTCATCACCACCCTTTGATGCTTAACATCTTAGACTTTCTTTTTTGAACCTAAAGTTTAGACCAATCTAAGGAGTTAGAGGTTCACCTCCCACATTCCTAAAAATTGATCCTTATTTTATGGTCCAAACTAGATCTCAACACAAGAAGAACATGGAAGCAAACAAAGAAACATCCACTTCAAGTGACTTGAGTCAAACTTCACATGAAATCAACCCCATTGGATCTAGCAATCCCCCACTCAACCTTCTTCAACTAATGCAAGATCTTCAAGAGGGAGGTTGCCAAGTGGAGGACATTACCAACAATATCCTAGGAATGAATCAAGATGAAATCATGGAAATGGTCCAAAACCCAAAAAATCACAAAATTGTTAACAAAATGATGAGACTTAATCCTTCACAATACAAGTTAGAATTTGCAAAAGAAGGGGCTAAACTCTCTTATGATTATGATGTAAGTATTATTGTGGAGAAACATCTTGGGATTATGCCACTAGTCTCATTCACACCTTCCTTCCAAAATATCATTCAACCCATCCCGCAACCAACCTCATCTCATGCTCCAAGTCAACCCATGGTTACCAAGGGGATTTCATTGCTTCATGATCTTCAAACACATCCCCTTGTAAATAACCAAGACTTGGATGCAAACACCATTTTGGGTCAATCCATTCCTCAAGATTCGAAACACCCATATGTTCTGCTCATCTTTCATGACACCAACAATCCATCCACTTTTTCGCATCATCGACATATTCCCTTCACACACAAGTCTCTTTCCCCATGACTTCATAAGGACAAGGGGGACTATTTGGACAATGGGGAATCTTTGATCCGTCATCAACACTTTCTCAAGGAAACAAAACAACCGTCTTCCCACCATTTCCCCCTCTACCATTAACATCCACACCAATCATTGGTTTAGGGAAACCCCCTTTACCAATCCTCAATCAACCAAATCAAAGCAATCCTTTAGTCATGAATCAAATCAACATAGAAAATCCTCTAATCAAGCCACTAATATCACAACACCAAATGACACGAATCCAAACAACACAATCAATCATTGCACCATCTATAAATGTGATCTCCCAAGGACCTAGCATAACAATTGCGCCATCCATCACACAACCCCCTATCATTTATCCAATGACAGCCCCACCAATCACCTCAAAAAATTGTCATCAAAACATATCAGATCATTCCAAATCCTTCACCTCTACCACTGAAACCAAACATGGAAAATCAATATAGTATCACACCGAAAGCTACCCAACAAGCCTATCAAAAATCATTTCAGAAATTTCAAGCTCAACAAGCCACACAAGCTACACAACAAGCATAAGCACAAGCTGCAAAAAAAGCACAATAAGTTGCTCAAGTGCAAGCTCAAGCTTTATTACAACAACAAAAAGCCGCCCAAGCTACCCAAGTTGCACAAGCCACACAAGCTACACAAGCTGCCTGGGCCGCCCAACAAGCTCAAGCACAAACACAATACTAAGCACAACAACAAGCCTATCAACAAGCTTTGCAACAATACCAAGCACAACAAGAAGCAGCTCAACAACTAGCCCAATAAATAGCCTTGTTGGCACAACAACAACAAGACCAACAACAAGCATTGTTGGAACAACAACAATTGTAGGAATACCAACAAGCATTGGTTAGACAGCAAAACCTGCAACCACCTCCCATGAACACACAAAGCAACCCACCCATCACTCAAACAATCAAACCCCCCCAAAACACATTCATCCCACCACTCGATCCACAAAATGATGTGTCTGCACAAATTAAATTTCTCTCACAACAAGTGCTAGACCTACAATCCAAAAAAATAATAAAACCCCGGGGGAATTTGTGCCCTTATCCTTTCAACAGAAGCATTGTGATGGTTCCATTCCAAAAAGGGTTTGAGATACCTAAATTTGACAAATATCGTGGGATTGGTAACCTTGAAGATCACATTAGGGAATTCTATGTCCATTGTATGGAAGTTGCATACGACGACACTTATCTAATGCGACTATTCCCTTGGAGTTTGGATAGACTAGCAATAGAATGGTTCTCTTACCTTTGTCCCAGAATAAATTTTTTATAAGAAATTGTGGATGCATTCATACAAAACTATGCATTCAACATAGGCATGGACGTGAGTGTAGAAGAACTATCTTCTCTCAAACAAGTTAAGGGGGAAACTTTCACATCCTTCTTACAATGATGGTGATCCAAGGCAAACAAGAGCAAGTGGACTATGCCAGAAGAATAACAAATCTGTACTATCATTGCTAATCTTGAAGGAACCTTGTCCCTCCATCTAAAAATGCAATGCATCACCACATAGGACCATTTTATCCACAAGGTTCTCAACATCGAAAGATCCCTTATAGCACAAGGCGGGACACCTACTTATCAAGACAATCGTCCCTCAACCAATTATAACGAAAAACCTTGCACATGGCCAAAGAAAAAGAATATCACCAACGATGGTGTCATTGATGCCAAAGTTGTTATTAGTGCTCCAAGGAAAAACACACAACCATATCAGCAACTGGAAGCCAATAATCGAAACAACACAAAATCCAACGCAGTATCACAACAACCCAACATTCAAGCAATCAATAATCTAAATAATCAAGGGGGACCACCCCCACAGAACAAGTATCCCACCAAATGAAAATACACACCCCTTGGCGAATCAATTGAATCTATCATGAAAAAACTGGTACATGAGAATCTAATTCAAATCCCTGTTTATGAGAATTATCAAGAGCCCCAAGTGAAACCACCATGGTATAACAAAAACCACCTTTTCGATTTTCATAAAATCAAGGGGCACACAACGACCAGTTGCATGAGACTAAAAAACTTGATCCAAGACCTTATCGATGACAGAACCATAAATGTTGAACAACCTGCAAGAAATCATGACGTTAAGATATACACAAATTTTATGCTAGATCAAAATAAAGGGAATAACAATGGAAAGGAAAAGTATAACAATGTAAGCCATGTTTACGATCATGTTGTTGCATCCTTAGATGAATGGGTCACTGTTGTCAATGTCAAGGGAGCTAGAGCTGATTGTGGAGTCACCACACACAGTGGTAGAGTTACCATTCCTAGACCATCACAACCACCCAAGGCACTTGCATCTAATCCAAAATCATTCCCAATGGCTATAATGTCTTGGACCAGCTGAAAACAACCCCCACTTATATCTCCATCATGGAGTTACTAAATATCTCACCTGCACACAGGAAAATCCTAGAAGAAGCATTAGCCACATCCTTCGTCCCCATGGATCTTGATGCAGAATAATTCCAAGCTATGGTTGGACACATCAACACATCGCATCTCCTAACATTCTATGAATAGGATCTCCCAACTCAACTATCTCATAACCGTGCACTCCATCTTGAGGTCTTGGTCCATAAAAATAAAGTCAAAAGTGTTTTGGTGGATGGGGGTGTAGGTCTAAATATTTGTACCCTCAAGCTAATAAAGAATCTGGGATTCTACAAGGATGTCATTGAAAAAGGTAAAGGTATTACAATCAGGACATATGATGATCAAGAAAGATTGTCTCAAGGCACTATTCAACTCCCTATTCAAGTAGGGCTGAAGTATCATGGAAACTACATACAAGCCCTCGATCTAGACTATCTTACAAATATCCTCCTAGTGCCTATGGATCCATGGGATGCAGCCGCCACACTACCCTTCCATCAACGTGTCAAGTTTCCCTATCAAAATCAAGAGGTCACAATCCATGGTGATCCCAGCCATTTTATTATTGTAAGAACTGAAGCTATAATAAAAGATTCTCAAGTCTCAAAGAATGATGAAGGTCTCACGACCCATATGTAAATCCAGATCTACCCCGCCTCACTCGAGACAAAGAAACCCACCTATCTCGACATCTCTGATATTAAAGTCATTATCAAGACAATGGTGGGATTACAAAGAAAAAGAGTTCCTTGCACAGGGGAGACACCAATCTCCCTGGCCTCATGGACAACCCTCAAACCAATTGATGAGCATCAGGCCCAAACCTTCAAAGCAAACCCTCCGTGATTCAAGAGGTGGGGACGAAGTGAGGAAGGGTAGATGAAAGGGATATATCAAGCTTGATATTAGATGAGATATGACGTTATAGAAAGGCTAGTTGCATCCATACCCTTTAGAAGCGAATAAAGAATCTTGGCCTTAGATGTACTCCTCCGAAAATAACCATACTTGGAAAAAGTTCCCTGGTTAGAAAATTCAAAGCTCCCCCTCAGTTGCTAGTATCCATAGGTCTGCCCTTAGACAACTATACCTTTGACATAACCGATGTGTGTGATGAGGACCCCCTAACTGATTTACCCATGCTATTCGAGGATTCCTCCCTTCTCATGATTAGTACCCTATCTTTGAGAAACAACTCAAAACTATGAGTTAAAGTTATTTATCCTAACCTATCAACTATGACTAATGAGGACCAATAATTTTGGACACACATTTGAAACGATGAGGTTTCTTTATAATTCATGGGGAGTGATAATCACTATGGAGATAACAAAGATGGGTCTGACATTGAGTCGATACACATGCATATTATGGGAAACAATTGAAACCTCAACATAAAAAGTGAAAATTTAAGAATAATATCAAGTCTTTGAGAAAACTACACCTAGCACCTCTTTGACCCAAAAATAAAAGTGACGATCCAATGGTGAAACCTCCAAGGCACCAGAGGATGAGGGATCCAATCTTCCCCTTAGTGCTATTCATCAGGAGAAGTTAGTAGTCTTAGCAGAGAAGTGTAATCCAGTCAACTTGGGAATAGAAAAAATGCCACATATCACCTTCTATGTAGAATCACTCATGACAAAGGAACAAGAACTCCTCATTGCATTTCTAAGGGAAAGAAAGGTAAAATTTGCATGGACCTATGCCGACATGCCTGGTCTTGATCCAGAAGTTGTGGTTCACCATCTAGCCATCTATCCAGAAGAAAAACTAGTAAAACAAAAACTAAGAAAGATGCATCCACAAATAGCATTACTGGTCAAACTTGAATTATAGAAGCCTGATGTCGATCATATACACCAATTGGATTATCCAAAAAATGGCTTTCAAACCTAGCATTAGTCACTAAACCCACTAGGGCATCTACATCTCAAGACCGACTTAGACCCAATAGAGATACTATTGGAACATGATGCTATTTGCTGAAAAAATATGTGGGAGCTACCTACCAAAGAGCCATGATGCAAATCTTCCATGACATGATCTTACAAAATCAGGAAGACTATGATGAGATACAAACCTCAAAGTAGCTAAAGAGATCATATGACACTCAAGCTCCACTCCTTGATGTGCAAGAAGGCTGGGTTAGGCTCAATCCAAAAAAGTGTGTCTTCAGTGTACAATCAGGCAAGCTCCTAGGGTACATTGTATCTATGAGGGGAATTGAGATAGACCCCACCAAAGTCAAAGCAATTCTCAAGATGGAGGCACCAAGAACATTGAAGTCAAGTAAGGGCCTTTTGCAAGGAAGATCAACCATTTCTAGCTTTGAGAAGATTATTAGCGTGAGTTACATATCCTATTCTCACCTACTCCACAAGGTAGTATAAATGGATGAGAATGTGATCAGGAATTTAATAAAATCAAGGAGTAGTTGCTCACACCACCGCCTCCCTCATGCCGCCACCCCAGGTGCTCCTTGATCTTGTATATATTGAAACATCAAGAGCTCCTTGCGTTCTCTTCTTAGCACAAAATACAGAAAATGGGAGGAGAGTTATTTACTATATCAAGAGAAACTGATGGTATGACATGAGTTTAATTATACATCCATTGAGAAAGCTTTAGCATATGTGTCGTGACAAAATTCAAACACTATATAAAGAAGCACACTTCCATAAATCTCATTACAGATAGATCCTCTCAAGTATCTGCTTTCCAAATCAACACTCACCAGGCACACAACTAAATGGGTCATGATTCTAACATAACATGACATTGCTCATATGTAGAATGAAAGGCCATTAAAGGACAAGTAATTGTAGATTAGCTAGCAGAAGCACCAATGCATTCAAAAAACCCATTGGTATTAGAATTCCCTGATGAGTTAATCTTTAACCTAAGTGTCGAAAATAATTGAAAAGTATATTTTGATGGATCTTACACACAACATGGGTCAGGAGTTGGAGTCTTCTTCATTACACCACAAGGAGATTGCACACCAAAGTCATATAAGCTGTCTTTTCCTTGCACAAATAACATTATAGAATATGAGGCTCTTGTTTTAGGGCTCACAACATGCAATACAATGGTAGATTATGGCATTCAAATTCTATGGAGACTTGCAACTAATCATCAACCAGGTCAATGATGAATACTAAACAAAGGATGACAAATTGACCCCATACAAGAATCTGGTGGAAAGCCTCAAAGAATTCTTCATTGACATCACGTTTGAGCAAATACCAAGGGAAAAAAATAGAGCAAAAATGTTATGGCAACAATCAGATCGCTACTGGATATCCCATGTAACATCCCTAAACAAGAATTCTTTGTAGAGTAGCTTCTCGTACTAGCTTTCAAGGTACAAAAATCTAAATTTGTGTGTGAAATAGTTGGTCCCAGTGACCCTTGGTATCATGACATTTACACCTACTTGAAAATAGGAGTCCCCCCTTTGATATCACCATGAACCTTAAAAGAACATTTGTAAAAAATTCATTCCATTTCGTTATCTTAGGTGACACCTTGTATTGTAGGAGTATTGAAGGAACCCTTTTACGATGCCTAAACATTGAGGAAGCTTTGACTGCTTTAATTGAGGTACATAATGGAATTTGTGGATCACATTCGAGTGGTATGACCTTGGCCAAGAAACTATTGAGGACTGGGTACTATTGGCCGACAATGGAAAAGGAAGCTCATGACTATGTCTGAAGATGTGTGTAGTGTCAATAGCATGGGGATATTATCCATGCACTTGCTTAGGAGCTCCACCCAATCATTACACCTTGGCCCTTTTCACAATGGGGGCTCGATCTCATTGGTTAAATCACACCCACCTCATCCAATGGACACAAGTTCAATATCACCACCAATGAATACTTCATGAAGTGGGTAGAGGCCATTCACATGACCTATATTAATGGAAAGCATATTTCCATGTTCATCATGAACTACCTAATTTTCTGCTACGATGTCCCTCAAGCCATTATCCTAGATAACGAGACACCTTTCAAAAACCAAGATGTTCGAGACCTATACCAAAATTTCAATATCCAGCATCGCTTTATATTCCATAATACTCTTAAGGAAATGACCAAGCTAAGGCTACTAATAAAACTATCTTGAAAATCCTAAAGAAAATAGTCAATGAAGCTGGTCGTGACTTGCACCTACAATTGAACCCCACCCTCTAGGCCTACTGAATGAGTATCCGTACACCTATAGGTGCAACCCCATTCTACCTAGTATATGGATTAGAAGCCATACTCCCCATTGAGATCAAGCTCCCATCCTTAAGGATATCACTATAGAATCTCATCACTGATGAAGAATATCAGGTGTCATGGTTGAATGAGCTAGAACTACTGGATGAGTGGCACATGGATGCCTTGAACCATCTGCAAGTCTACTAGAATCATCTCAAGAAAAGCTACAATAAGAAGATAAGGAGTTGGACCTTTCAAGTTAGAGAGATCGTGTTGAAAGAGAATAAAAAAAATGTGCCAAATCTAGATAGCAAGGGAAAGTTTGAACAAAATTGGTTGGGACCCTTCATTGTCACAACAAGTTACAAATCAGGGGCATATCAGTTATCTACACCCAAAGGTGAACCTCTACAGGAGCCCATCAATAGATCCCATCTCAAAAAAATTATGCCCAAGCCCAAGGTGTAACCAAAAATACAAAAATATAAGAATATAAAATTCCAAAAATTAGAAAGATTGAAAAGCCGTGAAAGAAAAAAATTGTCCTCTAGTGAAAGCCACTTCGGTGGCACTTTGGGCAAGTACCTTGGTGAAAACTTGGCAAACAAGTGCCTTGTGTAAATAAGCACTTTCCATCCACCATGATCTCTTTGGATTTTTTTGCATCATTCATCCATCGCACTTCCATATCTCCATCCATCACCCATCCACCTCTGCATTATATGTTGATCTTGTGTTCATATCCAGATCCCTCCTAGCACTACTCAACCCATTCATAAGGTTAGTTTGTCCTACCTATATTAGAGTAGTCTATTGCATCATGTTGGGGGCATGTACTTATACCTACATTGGTTCAGATTCGTGTATATTCTTGAAGTCTTCCTAAAAATTAGAAAATCAAAAAACATTCAGAAAATCAAAAAATCCAAAAACATTCATAAAATCAGAAAATCCAAAAACATCCAAAACATATCAAAATCCACAAATAGGCCAAAATTTCAGAAAAGGTCTAAAAAATGGTGTCATCTTGTTAAACTATGCATCTCTGAGCTCTGAACGTAGGCAAGGCCATCATCGATGTGCCCCTGAGACACCCTCAGTCAGTCCTTTAGGGGTCTCATAATAAATTGGCAATCCATTTGTTCATATCTCATCAATAAATGAGTCTATGTCAGTCAAACTGCGTGGTCTCTTTGTGTATAACATAGGAAAGGATAATATTTGATTAGCCCCCAAGGCCCCTAGGATAGGTCTTTAGGTTAGGTTCTTGGTCAAAATCTCAGAAAACACAAAAAAATTAGAAATTTTGAAAATCAAAACATTTGTAAACATCTTGAAAATACCAAAAAAAGCCTCAAAACATCCAAATATTTGAAAAAATCCATCTTTCCCATTTTGCAATCACCCGAAATAAACATCCACTCATACTAAATCATCGTCACCCCAACCTTTGGTGAGACAATTGAAAAAAGGTATAGCAAAACAAAAGTGAAAACTCAAACATCAAGGGTCTCAAGCTTAGGTTAGTAGGTAAACAAGTTGGTAAACCTCTTGGTATTAATAGCCTATCATCCAGTCAATCTCACCATCATCTGATAACATCATGTCCTAGGATGCATCCTTCCTACAATGAACATCAACACCAGGCATCACTGTAGTTTAGTATTAGCTAGAGGTATGAAGAACATTAGCTTGTTTATTTACTTGATCTTTGTTTTGTTGACTTATCTTATTGTGCTCATTCCAATGACCTCTCGATGATGTCTAATAAAAATGATTTAGAGAGAAAGGAATGGGGCATTTATCATTATCTTTTGTTTGTTGTGCTTGTTGGATATTCTTGTAATATAACCTTGGTCATGCTTATTTTGTTTGGTCTATAGGGAGGGTGTTTTAGGTTTCTTGTTGACCACATAGGAAGGTTTGACTTTCTATGTTTTGATCTAAGATGTTTAAAATATTTGAATTGCATTCTAAATAGGGTTTCATATGCCAAGTGTGAAGAAGGATACTCCTATCTAATTGTCAAGTCAAAGTCCATCACACTAGGTACAATGCCATATTGGTTCTTTATACCTTGATGCATCATGCCTATGTGTGTTATCAAACATAAGGTAAGTAAGCCCTTTTAAAATCCCAATCCCTAATAAGAAATACATCATCATCATTTATCATCATATCTAATAAAGTCCCAGTAGATCATAGACTTGTTGGATCCTCTTTTCGTCATCTCATTTTGTCTCTTTAATCTCCATGCTAACATAGTACCGTGACAGTCAACCAAACATCGCTAATGCATCCATCTTGCATCCACAAATAGTCAACATATTGCATATCACATATAATAGGAGACAAAAATTATCTCACATGCATTGCATTTCCATCATTGCACCATAATATAGATTGGTTATTCTAAGCATCTATTGAACCATACATTTACATCCATTGCATAATCATATAGACATCATCACATCCTCCATCCATGCATCATAGAAAAGATACTGAAAAAGAAAAAGAGCATATTGTAGAATTCCATACATCTCATAATCATAACGTATCACATCATCCATTTTGCATTATCATTGGGGCATAATATAGATCTGTTAGTCTAAGCATCTTAGAATTAGTTGCATACCATAAACATTTGCATCCATACATCCATACTGCAAACATCATCATCATAAAAGTGCATAGAAATAATACAAAAAAAATGCATCCATAACATCCATGAACATCTGCATAATCATCATATAGAATCACATTGCATATACATAGAACATCAAATGCATCCATCCATAAGGCATAAATAAAGTGAACAAATCACATCATAAATCAATCATATCCATATCATATATATCAATAAATCATCACTGTCATGGTACAAATATGACTCAAGTGTATGTATATCAATCAAGATACAATGTCCATAGGACTATAAAAAATGGAGCTTGTGAGACTATCTAAAAAAGAATCAATCGTTGATCAAAAAATTGTATGCTGCTAGCCTTGGTGGCTGCTCCCCTCGCTTTCCTACCTCTTTGCCTGATCATCTATCTATTAGGCCCCTATCTACTAGGAGTAGTTTGGCTATTGTTGGGTCATAGGTACAACCTGTCGATAATGAAATATGTAATACTTTGCCTCCCAGACTACCTCATAGTACATCTATTCTGGTACGGTCCTCCCCTGGGATGCAGTAGCCATGCTCTCTACCTACTTCCTACGATCGATCTCCTAGGCTAACTATAGCTCTATGGCCTGCCTCTACTGGTGCTTGTGATCCTTCTTGGCAGTAAGGGCTTGTAACTGCTTCCTAGCTTGATCTCTCTCTAGTGTAATAACTTGTATTTGTACTTGTAACCCTTGAATCTGTGCCTGCAATTGATGTATCTGGCCATCCTGTGGATCCAATTGTTGTGGCTGACATGGCTATTGGTCCGACTACTGCTCTGGCTATTGTGGAGACTGCTCATCTTTGGGTGGTGCTCCAGGATCCTGTCCACCCTCTCTTGCCTGTGCTCTCTAAGCACTCCTCCCTCGAGGTCTCCCCCATGGAAGTGCCACTCCTAGATCTGTTAGCCAGCATGAAGGTCTAAACCAATCATCATATGCATGTGTCATGCCTAGATCCGTTGGTCCCTAAGCATAGGCCCATGGCCTAGCAACCAACTGGTGGAAGCAATCAACTAGATTAGATGTTGGAATCGTCCATCCCCATGAAGTCTCTCGGGAAGACCTAAAAAAGATGGTAGTATACTGGTCATTCGACCAATCCTGAACCTCCCCAAATTGGCAGTCACCCTGTCTAGAAGGTAGCGCTCTATAATCATATGCTCCCTCCTCTGCATCAATAGGGTTTGTTGAGCATAAAAAAACTATTGTATGTCATCGTACCATGCTGAAATTTGTAACTAGGGACACCAACATAAAACTGTCATCTCATCCAAAACTTGACACCAGTGAGGTAGACCTAGCTTTCTTGTATTTCTTAGAGTGATTGCACCCCTATATCTCCAAATCATAGGATCATTAGGCTCTATATCAACTAAAGTAAAAATCAGTTGAAGCATGACAATATGCTCCTAGGCCCAAATATGCAACAATGTCACTTTGGTACCAATTGCTCAGTTGTCACAGTATGCAAAATCATGGTATAGTGAGGCCAACATCACTGGTCCCTAGGCAAACAGGGTCCTCCGGTAAGGCATCCTCTCCCAGGCCAAGCCCCATCCTGGACTGAAGTATCTGTCTCGTTGATTTGGAGCCACTAACCCAAAATTGATAGTAGAAACAATCATCCTAAAAGTTGACACCCGGCCTCTATAATACTCCAAGTCAATCTGGCCCTCAGCAAGCTCAAGCTCCTCGACCTCAATGACCTCAAAACACACATCATTGCTGACATTTATATCATAGATCACACGATCACCATGTATCAAAAACCACAAGATCCACCATATATCCTCTAAGGTCACAATCGCCTCGCCAGTCATAAGGTGAAAAGACAAGGTCTCACTATGCCACCTCTCCACCAACGCAGTCATCATCACTAGGTTGGTCCGGACAATGGGTGCATAGGTGATGTACCAAAGACCAATCTCCCCCAAGTGCTCTTGTCATAAATTGAATAGATTTCCCAATCTACGTAGGAATGAGGGTCGATGCTCATGCAAATGTGCAAGTTGGATCACCTCTTGCACCCATAAAGCCACGACGTCAAAATTCGTAAAAATATTTGACCCCGTTTGGAGTTTTTGACCCCAGAACAACGAATGCATTGTAATTTGCAAAAGCGTCGCTAGTTGTAAAACTCCAAATAGCAATTTTGGACTCTATGAAAATGCTAAATTGACCTCAGCATTGCCATTCACACATTTGTTGCCCTTTGACCAAAAAACCCTAATCTCAAATCGGGCATAGTGTTGTCGTTTACATTGGCGTCACTATTTGAAATTTGAAACCTTGAAGTCAAATCATGAGCAGTGCCACAATTTACACAAGCGACAGTATTTGAGCTTCAGCATCATCGATTGTACACTTGGTGCGTCACTATATAGCGATGTTGGGAACTTTGACATTTCTTTAAAGCATAATAAATGCACTAAAAAATAAAATTTCAAAGTCAGGTTTGGGTCACATACCGGTGGTATTATGTCTGGAGGTCTCTAGTACACATGGACTCACTTAGAAGTGTGTCGGGGAAGCACTCATTACACCATTCTGTAGGAGGGTTAGAGCTCAGAAGGCTAGAACTTTCAAAGTGTGAATGCAAAAATGAATGGAAGGTGAACCCTCCCAGGCTCTTTTAAGCATGAAAATTAGGGTTTTGCGCTCCTGACACTTTTTTTTCCCAACTGAAGCCCATTTCATGTCTTTTTTTCACATTTTGGCATATTTTTAGCATCCTGTAGCCTTTCTGGACCCATCGGGAAGCTTGTCATCATTTTTTCAAGAAATCACCAAAAAATCCAAATTTTCATCTGATCTCTTAAGGGGTAGGTATACTAGCATAATTCTTCTCATTAGGTAGTAGTGGGGACATTTAAAAAAATTAGTATTTTTTTGAATTTTTGATCTCGGCAAGGTTATTCTTTGAACCAACATAGCAAGTACATTGCTTCAAAGAGGGAAAAAATGTAGACACTTGAAATATCCTAATTGATATCATCCACTTGATTCTGATTAACTAACTTCAATTCTTCCTTGATCATTTCCTTACTAACCAATTAATTGAATAATCTTTATTTAATTAATTCATCAAAATTCCTCCTTTAATTAAATAAATCAACTTTATTTAATTAAATCCTAATGTTCTCTCTTTGATTAAATAAATCAAATTTATTGAATTAAATCCTAATGTTCTCTCTTTGATTAAATAAATCAAAATTATTTAATTAAATCCTAATGTTCTTCATTTAATTGAATAAATCAAATTTATCTAATTGAATTACTAATCTTCCAATATCCTCTCATTTAATTTAAATAAATTCAAGCATTTAAATTAAATGTCACAATCAACTAATTTCATCTAAGTTAATGAATCATAGATTAATTAGCTCCTAACACTAATCCTCCATTCCTCTGGCTTTTGCAAGTTGCACATGTAAATCAATTCCCCCTATTTTCATTCAAATATGGCATATTCTTGGAATATTCCACTTATTTAAATTCTCCCTCCCAAAGGACTTTTTTCCTCCAACTTGGCATTAAAAGCTCTTACATGTCCTCTCCTTGAGCCAACATGGCATTAATTCCTCTTTACATCCCCTCTTACACAAGTCACCTCTTCAAATTCAAATTTCACCTACATGCATTTAACATGCACATTGTTCAAAATGTGCTCCACTCTTCTTCATTAGCATGTTGACAAGTGGCACAATTCCATTGGTCCCTTTTTTAATCCCACATTCATCCTCTTCTTCATTCTTCAATCCTTCTTCATTATAAATAGAGGCCTTCTCTATTGATTTGGGATCGACAATCATCCGGATTTTTATGCAAGTTCATTATCCACAATCATCCAGATTTTTATGCAAGTTCATTATCCACAATCATCCATATTTTCATCCAAGTTAGCATAGAATTCATCATCCATAGCTAGGTTATTGGAATTTTGCATCAAGAATTACACATCTATCATTAAGCTTATCAAGGAATTGGGAAAGGGCTTCTTTCCACATCAAAGAAGCATCAATTCCCCCATTGGATGCTGGTTTGAGCATTTAGAATAGAATTTCATTAGTAGTTTATTTGATTGCTTTACATTGATTTCATGTTCTTGTGTTTTAATGAATTTCATGGGGATGCTTGTTTATACTTGTTTATGAACTAATGTTTGATTACTTTTTTACGTTTGAGCAGGTCTAGGCAAAGCATTCTACAAATGGTACAATATTATATTACGTTGGGTTCATTTTTTTGAATCTTCACTTATCCTAATACACATACCTTCTCATGTATTTTCATAATTCTACACATATATGAATATGTACAGTAAATCCCTATCTTTTCAAAATCCATATTTGTATTTCCTCACTTAACATTTCTACGAGCTATTATGAATAGACTAAATACATGCACTTAAATGATTTTATGCTATTTGTTTTTATTTAAAGGCATTCATTTGCATCCATTTCTTGTGCGTTTCACATGATCTCTAATCCTAGAAGCATTCAAGGAGGAACTAATAATGTTCAACACTTTATCTTTGTCATTAAGAGAAGTAACAAATTTGTGTACACCATTCAAGGGTACTTGCTTAATGTATTCAATATTTAAATATATTTTTAGGGCTGACCTAGGTCAACATGTCCCCTTCTATCATAATAATCCTTCTAAGGTATTTTAAAATACTAATAGTGCTAGATATGATATAGGAGCATAATAGGCAAGGATCGATTAAGCAATACAAAGATCAAAGGTACAAACTCAACAAGGTCATATATCCACATAAATGATATGAGCATGGATGTCAAAAATCACTAACTCATAGGCTTTATGCCAATCATTCTTAACATCTTGCATAAAGTTCAAAATCATTACATGAATAGATCTATAGCATTTATAAATAAAAAATTATTCCAAAGTCACCTCATCCATCCTTTTGACCTCCTTAACTCTTTCTTATACACAACATAGTTCCCTTTAATTATCACTTTCTACCCTCCCTTATTGTACCCTAGACACACTAATGCATAAGATATCTCAAGTAGAAAAGAAAGGGGATGCTAAAAATATAGACAAGATAGTGAGGAATTCAAGGATGCTATATATATACCATTATCATATGGGATTTTTATGCATCCTCTCTCCATGAAATTTGTGGCACTTCAATTTTTAATATATGATGACAAAGGCAATCCTAGCATATATTTGAGATATTTTATGTTGACATGTTTATATTTCCTATATAAGGACAAGATGGACTAACTATGTTATTTCCATAGACAATAAAATATTATGCTATTGATTATTTCTTTTCACCTCAATAATTCATTCACACATTTAATAACTTGACTAGGATACTACTATAATAATTAAAATTTAACATGGGCCTTAGAGTTAAAATTTATAACTTATTTTAGTGTAGCCAAGGGTAAAATGAATGTATTTCATATGATTCAAATTATTATGGATTAGTTCATTGTATGATTTATAATTACAAACTATATTTATCAAGGGATTACTTATCAATAAAGTATATAGCTTAATAGCTTTGATTCTTTCAAGAATTTATATGCATATATAAAATATATAGAATCTAAATTACTGAAACAACTTCTCAAAGGTAACCATACTAGGAAAAACGTTCATAAAGTAGTTAATACTTATAATTTTTCTCTATTTAAATCAATTGTTTCTAGGAAGTTTACTAAACTTCAATAATCTATGGACAATGATTTTAAATTCATTTTAGTTATAATATAAGCTTTCTTCCTCCCATTCATCTATTAAATTACAATAGAGATATTCCTACAAGATATAATAATCAATCATATTTCATTTTAATTGAGTAAAAGACATCATACTCTATCTTATATTGCTATTAAAGTAAGTTACAAGATCTTATTCAAAAATACATGATAATAGTGTATGAGATTAACGATAATTGAAATCTATCTTTACACTATATAATAGTTTATCTCAAGTCTCTACAAATCATTTTCCACACCATTCGAATAATGTTGAGGCAAAAGATAAATGACAATACAAGTGATGATTAAATTAAAAATGAATAAATATCACATAGTTATACTTCTTTGGGAGGTATCAAAACTCATTCTATATTTTTTTTTATCTCCACTTAATCCACTAATCACAATTTATGATTAGGATATCCCACAAAATAGTCATTGTATTATTAAATTTTTGAGAAGTATTAAAATTAATTCTAAATTTTCTTCCTCCAATTAATCAACTAATTGTAATTATTGATTAGGAGATCACAAAAATAGAGCCATTACATATTGTAGAATATATTGAAGAATGAGAAACTAGTGATTTTATAATTTATCCTACAAAATAGTATAACACATGCATTGTAGATACTATTATATACATGCATCAAACCATAAATATATGTTACTTATAATTAGAATTTATTTAAAACTAATAAATATAAGGTATAGGTTCTATACCATGGAGTCCATAGCATGGATATGTTATATATAGTACTTGGATACCTATGGTTAGAACCTTTAAAAGTAGTTCCTTTAGTGATACATTGAAGTGTTAACATTTTTCAAAAAGCATAATTTTTAAATTTTTAAAAATATAAATCCAAATCAGTTATAAAGACAATTTAATTTAGACACAATATTCTACCCAAAAAACTCCTTATCAAGATGAAGTTATCATTGATAAGGAATTTGAAGATATATTTAATAAAAATAATAAAATAATAATAAAAAATATAAAAAACTTAATGATGATATTAATTCATGTAAATAGGGGTGGTGGGCCTAGCTTGATTGGCTAAGCATCCTATTGTAGGAAAGAGGTCACGAGTTCTAGTCTCCCCATCGTCCCCATGGTACCGGAGGGTGTGTCGCACCAGTGCCACCAATCATGTGAAAAAAGTTTACCAGATGCATTGCAGTTTATAGGAGGATGGATACTCGACGGATTCTTGTAGTCTAAAAAAAAAATCATGTAAATATAAATAAGAGGATAAATGAAAAGTAAACTTAAAATAAGAAAACATTAAAAGTGAGAAACACTAGTCTAAATGATTCAACAAATAATTGAATTTCATATAAAATATAAAATAAAATTAAAAAATATATTGTGGTGCATGAAGTTCCAATCATTCCACCACATCAAAATTTTAAAAAGATATAGGTGAGAAATGAAGTGTCTAATCTTATTTTTTTATCATTTATTTATCTTTATCATGAAAATAAGAAAAATAAACATATATAGTTAAAGGAGGGGAAATAACTTGGCTCTGCTCTACTGTGAAAGTTTCCCGCTTAGGCTATTTTTTTGAATTTCCGGCCATTGTTGTGATTTGACTGCTTCATGGGCTGATCGAGAGGGGGGCCCGAGAAGGCTCCCCATTCCAAGAATGTTGTCCTCTTGTATGATGCTACGCCTATGGTGGCAGTGGCCAATATGGCTATTCCCAATATGACATCCCCTCCTCGTACTTCAGTCCTTTCCCCTAGGGAAAAGACAGAGAGAATCTCTGGAAAGTCGCCCATTTCATCATCTCTTGGGCTTAACTCTTTCTTCTCCGAGGAAGCACTGGCTTCCTACATGGAAAAAATGGTGGGGTCTGACTTTCCAACTTCAAGTAAAAGGCTTTTGGAATCTTCTTCCTGCTCTGTGACTAGCTGGGAAGTAGATGTCCCTGAGATTCTAATGCTGAAGGCAATGGACAACCTCAAACTGGCACTTGTGGGAAAGTTTTTGGCGTATAGGCCAAATATTGAACTGGTTCGTCAATGGGCTACTTCCACTTGGAATCTTAAGGGAAACGTCACCATAAATGCTATGCCTAGAGGTATTTTTCCTTTTAAGTAATCAGAGAGAAATCAACATCCTTTAGATGCCACAAACCATGTTTTAGAATGCCCTTCAAGTATTTGAATATTCTCTTCATTTTTGCCACATGTGACTCTATAGGACCTTCTTGAAATCTAGTCACAAGACAAACTATATGCATGATATCTGATCTAGTAGCAGTTAAGTATAGCAGTCCTCCATGTTGGTGTGTGGTGATTGATCATGCTATACTGTATACTCTTCATGTATCTTCATGTTCATGGGCGACAACCCCCGAGAAATTTTTTTTCTCCTATTTTTTTTGCTTTATTATCGACAAAATAAAAATTGACTTTGTAAAACCCTAATTCTAGAAGCTTCTAAAAAGGCTTGTAATAAGTGGTTGGGATGGGAGTTGTAGTAGGGAATTATTCGCAAGATTGTAATATGTTTTGCATTGGATAATAAAATCATTGGATGGCTGCGGTTTTGTGGATGTAGCCCACATTGGGTGAACCACGTTAAATTCTTGGTGTTGTCTAGTTGCTACTATAATTTTTGTGTGTTTTATTTCTCTATTTTATTGATCAAATATGCATTTAACTATTAGATATTTTCCTTCTAACCCTAACACTCCAATCATTGATCTATACTTGCTTTGATTAGCCTTAGGGTATTCATCACTTTTTTTGGTATGTAAATTAAGTCTTATAGTGATATCAAAAAACCATTTACAGTGCACCACCTTGATAGTGGAGAGATTTAGTATATCAAACCCCCATACTATTCCATCATTCAGCCCTTACATCATAGGTGACCAACCAAAAAAGCACCCGGACTCTAGTATCTTAACCCCACCTACCTACTATGCAAACCAAGCTGACCCAAAAAAAAACTAGTATAGTTCATGATCACCGCCTTTGGCAAGGCACCACCAACATTCTAAAGTTGGCATTCACCTCTCGCCACTAACCACCTAATACCACTAGCCCAATGAACAAAAACAAAAACACCCACAAACCATAACACTAAGCAACAAAACCTTTATCATTTGAAAGCCACGACAACCAGTTAGCTACTCCTCCAATTTGATTCCTTCCACCAACAAATACTCATAAAAGTGCCACCTCCAATCCACCCCACACACAAGCTCCGGGTACAAATAGTTCTTTAGAAAGTTAAGGCCACACCTGGCTCTACGCCTATACTCTTCTAACACTTCACCCTTAAGATCAAGAAGGAACAAATAACTCTTGACCAGCACCCCCAAAATCAAATATCTATGCATATATCTCAGGCGTGGGAGCCCCACATCCAATTCTGCAATGATAATCACATCCTCCATGCCATCCAAAAGGTTCCCCATTACCAAATTTCTAGCCATTAGAAGTGTGACCACCTTCAATACCTCTAGGTCCAACAAAGCCACTAAAAAACAAGCCACAATATTTGCATTCGTGTGATACTGCTCAGCTGAGGACATATACTCCACTCCTAGAAGTAATTGGACTACCTCTAGGATAAGGGGATCCCATTCTTTAAAGACTTATTTTAGTCTGCCATAGCAAATGTCTCCAAACAACGCCCAGAGCTTACAAGAAGCTTAAGGCCTACATGCATCTCCATATTCATGAATGGTCATGTGATGAGAGGAGAGGAGAGCTAAATAGATGGGAATCACCCAAAATACATGTGATGATGCCATCACAAATCTAAACCCGTAACCATTGCAATAAAAAACTTTGTAGACATTGTCCTTCCCAACGATGTTGAGCACACCATCCATCTATGAAGACATCATTTCATACATACCATACATCCTATACATCACCCTCGAAATGAACCCATTGCACAACCTCCATCTAGGCCTTTGTAATCATTAAATGCTTCCCTACCACAAAACTACTCCACCACATCAGCTAGGATGGATGTTGTCCAACCTCTACCACCTAATAGCACGCCACCCAAACCTCCTGTCTAGCTACCGCAAGGAAGAGACAAGTGTCTAATCCCCCATTCACCCCCATACCTCTTATCCTTATCATCGAATTCCCTTTAACTCCCTCATTTTCCAATCTATCAACCAACTCATTTTTCTCCTTGTACACATACCTAACAGTGTAATCCTACAAGCCTCTCACTACTTCACAAGCCACCTCTAGAAGGGCCTACAATCTCCAATTTAGCATTATGGTAGATTGAAAGTCTTGAACCACCACTGGTATCGAATCTCGCTCAATTTCTACCCTAGTTAGCTTCAAACTCCTACACAGTTTCAAACAACTTATGAGTGCTTTGAGTTCATTCATTGAGTTGGTCCCCATCGATAAAGGAGAACATTTTTCTACCACCACCCTGCCCAAATCATCTCGAATATAACATCCTAAGCCCAAAGCTCCCGAGTTTCCTTGGGAAGCATCATCAAAATTCATTTTATACCAGTCTTGTCTAGGAGGTGTCCACTCCACCTTCTACTGATCCTTCAATTTTCTCTTACTCAGTTATGCCCCTAACTTTGGGATGTTTAGTCCAAACCAAATACTCCTCACCTTCACATCCGGGCCTAAAAAAATCCATTCCTCTAGTGATTTGGATGCAGTCCTCCCATTCACCACTTCTATAATTTCTTCCTCCATCCTATTAATAAATACAAGGAATTTCCACACACAATCAGAAAAGAGCCTTCTATTGCACTCCTTCCACAACTCCCAAACCACCATAGAAGGACTGACAATCTAGAGCTTGTGAAAGAGCTAATCCATCCTCAACACCGACCAAGACATGTAAAAGGCTCTTATG
>VDFB02391070.1:0-32586 GCA_007258455.2 Sequoia sempervirens | reverse complement strand
GCCCAAGGGCGCCCTTGAATTTGAGAGGCCAAATGCAGTCGTGAACACTTGCAAAACTAGTCATCTTTTTCAGAATTCTGACAGCTTTTTGACGAATCATCAAGCAAATCCAACAAATTTTTCAAACATCGGAAAACAAAGGCAAAGGCGGAAGATGCTGAAGGTTACTAGTCATCAAAAATTGTAGTCTACAAATGAAACTGCACCATTGTAGCCTAGGGGCGCCCAAAGAAGAGAGCCATTAGATGTTAGTTTTTGCATTGACTATCTCTAGATGATCTTCCTGGCTTCAGGCCAGCTTCGCAACGAATCTGTTCGCTAGTCCATGAGACATATCAAACGACAAAGCGGTTGATCAAACGAACACGTAAACTGGAGGATGAAATGAAAGTCAAAAGGTCAAATGTACCCCTACAGGCCAGGGGCGCCTAGACTTTTGGTCAACCAAATGAGGTTTTCAGCCGTTGTCTTCTCCAAGAGATTTGCTTAGAATCCTTCTAGCTATGTGATGAATCCAGCAGCCAACTCTCGGGACTTGTCGAACACTCGTGAACGAAGATGAAGTGCAAAATGCTGAAAGTCAAGATAAGTCAAAAACGTAAAAATTGGCTAAGTGTTGAAGAAGATGCATCCTTCTTGGAAAAGGCGCCTAACCTTTTAGGGCCTCACATGTAGCTTTCAGTTGTTACAGCTTCCAGGAATTCCTCCGTTTTGATCAATCTTTTTGGTGAATCCATTAGCACAAACATTAGAGCAATCAAATGTCCGACGACGAAGACCAAATTTGAGCATCCCGTCGAAGGTTGCAAAGTAAAAATTATAGCTTAAATGGTCAACTGCACCCTTGCAGGCCAAGGGCGCCCAAACTTTTGAGCACTTTTAATCAACTTTCAGATGTTGCAATACCAGTCATACTTTCTGGAATTGAACTGGTTTTCCATTCCATATCTCGGCATGTTCACAGGATTCATCAATCAACGTTGATTACAGATTAAGGCACGAAAGGTCAAGAATGAAGGATTTTGAATATCCTTGAAAAATGACTAACAGTGGCAAGAAAAGCACCCTTCTAGGAAAATGCACCCAAGGATTCAAGCCATCATAAATCATTTTTGAGGTTTTCAGCTCCCAGTAACATCTCTTCAGAGTTGATCCAACATGATAACGAATCTGTCAGCTAAACTTTAGGATCAACTGCGCATCCAGAATTCAGGGTCAAACAAAGGTAGTTCGTCATAGCGGAAGTTGAAAATCTTTAAAAAATTTCTAACTCCTTCAAGCTTGGGTGCCAGAAGTCAAAGTGGGCCCAGTTGACTCTCAATTGTGATTTTTGCATGCTTCCTCTTGTATATGGCGTCCTAAAATTAGAGGATGACTTTCAGTTAACGAGGCATGCATAAGAATTGATTCCTCAATTAGGGTTGGCACACCTAACTGAAACTCTCACCTCCAAAATGGTTATTTATTCATGCTTGGGCGTCATTTTTCCATTATTTGTTGAAGGTTGAAGCTAAAATCAGCTATTTTCTCTCCAACACATTTTGAAGGATCTAACGGAGGCCATTTTGAGTGTTCTTTGCAGTTCCAGGTTCAAATTGCACAGAGGAATATTTTTCCATGCTTCATCTTTCCATTATGTTCTTGGTAGGAATTCATCAAATTGGGATTATATAGAGTAGTTTTTCTTGAGGATTGAAGGAGGTAGTTTATAACTTCTATCTTCTCCCCCTCACATTTCTTCTATTCCTCTCTTAGATTTTCTCGCATGCACAGGTGAACTCCATTTTTTCACAGATCTGGTCATCTGGGTTCGTTCAACACACCATTGGCAACAAAACCCATGTGCCAGAATTTTCTGGGAAAATTGCTGCACTGCCCCCTATTTTTAGTGTTTTCCGGAAAAAGTCATCGTTTCAGAAAACAGAGAAACTGGGTTTGTTCAGCTCACAGGCGCCAACAAAATCCATATGCTAGAATTTTCCGAGAAAAAATAGGCTTTGCCGCTTCAATCTTTGAGGGGTTGTTGCATGTCCAAGAAAAAGTCAAATTTTCAAAATTCTAATGTTCTCTGTTCATTCAAAAATACATTCTCAGCAAAACCCACATCTTAGAATTTTCCGAAAAAATTGCCCCTCGAGAAGCTATTTTTAGCCTCATCAGAAAAAGTTGGTTGAACATATCTGTGTTTACAGTCAAGTTTTTCAGAATGCACTTCTCCAAAGTTGAATACAAGACCAAATCGGTCTTACTTAACGACTTCCTGAAAACAATCGACATAGACGTGCATCAAGCGAAGCCCGTAGTCAATTTGGACGCCTTGGAAGGCGTAAATGGCATCACCGTTCAATGGATAGTGGAAAGAATGTGGAAGGTAGTTACTCCAATTACAGAGCTGCCACCGTTACTACTACACTACCTTCCACACTCCTGTTCTCATTTGAGGATGGCCTACGTTTCAGTCACCGCAGAAGAGTATTAAACATAAACTTTTTACTTTGAGAGAACAATAAATTTTCAAGGTAAAAACCTACGAGGTAATCTCTGCAAAGTTGACCAAGGGTAGACAAAGGTGACAAGTGCTATCAAGTTCGCGAGAATTTTCGTATCACAAGTCCCTTGCTAGTATCAACATGAGGACAATGAGTAGATCGCGAATGACGAAGTGCAAATGAAATTCCAAAACCTCATCTGTAGTATTTTCAATGGTGACTGTGGGTTGAGTTAAATTGCAGCCATGTTAGCAAAGCTTGATGATGCAACTACGAAGAAGAGTGAATACTAGGATTAGATTGCACATGTCGATGAGATGTTGCGAAGACACGTCATCATCCTGAGAAGTATCAGTTGTCCAGACGCAAAGACAGTTAACGATTGGTTAGAGGAGTTGATGACTCAAAGTGCTGAGGTGTAAACTTCCAGTTAGGACGTCCCACCCTATTTAAGGATGGCATTAGACACAACAGTTAACTTAATGCTGTATTTCCAGTTAACTGTTAGGTTACCTACTTTTAGACATAGGAATAAATCTTGCTGATTGGCAAGAACTAAGTGTTAACTCAAGGAGATTTAAGGGTTGCCTACTCCTTTGAGCTTCTATAAATAAGAGCATCTTTGCTCATTATTGTTTAACTTTTATTACTACACAAAATTACTGTGTTGTTAAGCCATCAAGCTTGCAAGTCAATATTGGTTCACTCTTTATCTAAGAGTTTGGTTGATCGCATTTTGTATGATTTTGTACCATTTTCTGTCCTGAATATTTGTAATCGTTGATCGAGTTTGAAGAAATAAATCAAAAGAGCAATGAGCCTTTGATCCAAAGTTTCATGATCTATCAACATGAGGACAATGAGTAGATCGCGAATGACGAAGTGCAAATGAAATTCCAAAACCTGTTTTTATAATCTTTTTTTCAATCTACACCTTGAAAGAGCAAGCCTTCCAGGGAATTTAGAGATTAGGATTATCATTTAATGTTGTTTCTAGTAATCTTCATTTTAGTCTACACCTCGGACAAAGCACCTCTCTAGCTTGCCATTTGATGTTGTTTCCAATAACCTTTATTTTAGCCTATGCCTCGGACAGAGCACCTCACCTCCTTGGAAATCCTGAGGTATAGTTTATCGTCAACCATTCCCAATTGCTCCTAATTCCTCTTGCTTTGATTTTACTTGAGGAGATAGGATAGATATTAAGTTTTAGCTTAGTTGTAGTTGAGATCTATGAAACCAAAGAAACCTCAGCTGCAATGAAAATTGTTTTATAACCTTGTGCCTCTACTAGTTGAGTAAAAAAAGATAGGAACTTAGATTACTTTACTTTTTACACATACAACAAAAGAGGGAGCTTCCTCTCCTAATTTGAAGAGCAGTTAATACTGTGCATAGCTGTCCGTTTCCAATACATGCTCCAGATGTGCGAATTGAAACACCAATAGTTTTCTGGCACCCACCATGTGGCACGAGGCAGAAAACTTCAAGAAAGCTAATGCTTTATTTCACGGGAATGATTATCTGGCATCCTATTGCATGATCCATACATAAGCAATGGATGATAACAATAATAATGCTGGCAGGAGACGTCCACCCTCATTACCTTGGGGTAATAACATTGGACCTTTGGATTTTTTAGGTAAATCATGAGTTACCTAAGGGGTCAAGGAAGTACTTTCCCTGATTTCATGGCGATGGAAGTCAACACCCGGATGAACATTTTGCTACGTTCACAATGGTTTGTGTCGTCTTGCATGTGGCACATGAAGACATCGTAGTGCGTCTCTTTGTGGAGACTCTTGTGGGAAATGTTGCCGACTGGTTCAATCACTTGGACCCAGACATTATTACAAGCTGGGCAACTGTGAGCAAGAAGTTTTTGGAGAGATTCAAGCCCACTGAAGATAGTCATATGTTGTTTGCCCAACTTGCAAATTCAAAGAGGGAAAACAATGAACACATGAGGGAATTTGTTGCAAGATTTTATTGTCCTGTTACAAGACTTCCTTCTACACTCGATCCATCACCAAAGATTTTGATGAGCTGTTTCATAAATGCTCTTCCATCAGAGATAGCCTTCTTTCTCATGACGGCCAAAGAAACAAAGTTGAAGAGTGCGCAAGAAAACGCCATCAAGTTGGAGGATAAAATGATCACCTCCGGCTTGATGAAAACAAATTCTACTAGATCTCTAGTTCACCAACCATACTAGCCAAAAAGAGACAATTTTCAGCCACGGTTGCCAACATTTCCATCAAGATCAATGATTGAAGCTGCACATAGTGAAATATTTTGTTGTTTCCATGAGACCGATGCACATACCGGGTCCACATGTCCCGAGGATTTGAGAATGAACCAAATCATGGGATACACTGAAGATGCTCCCAGTTCTAGTTTTGTACCAACACCAAGTTCGGACATTGTCTTACCACAAACGGACAACTTCAATGGCGACTTCATTGTAGGATACTTTGAAAAAGAACCCGTCAATCAAGAAAAAAAAGCATACCGTCAGTATTCTCTTGCGGTGAATCATTAAAATTTTTCAACGCTTGTGTTTACACGTGCCCAACACTTCAAAGCACAAAAAGAAGAAGAAATGCGGAAATCAAACGAAAAGGGTAAAGAAGTTCCTTCCACTTCTAAACCCAAACCTTCACGTGAGAACACTATGCCAGTTGCTCAAGAAACGTCTTCAGCAAATTTTGACATCGTAGCTTCCATGATGAAGACCAAGGTACAAATTTCTCAACTAGAATATCTTCAGGAGCATCTAGAACAACGAGATTAGATTCTCAAAGTTGTAAAGAAGCAGGTTGTGCTCAAGTCATTTGTTCCAGCAGAAGAAAAGCCTGAAACGGGTCCTGGTAATTGTTGACTTTGTCAGAGATAGAAACTGAAGACCAAAACATGGCTTGTTTTGAAAAAAGACCGATAGAGGATACAAAGTCATGGACAATACAGTTTGATGGAGGGTGTTCAACAATAGTTTTAGGAACGGGGGAAATGGTCATCTCCCCTAAAAGACAATTGCACCCATCTGTGCAATTAGAATTCACTAAAGCTGAGAAGGAGGCGCTTTTGGTAGGCCTCAAAAATGCCGAAGACATGGGAATCAAACTCCTATGTGTTAAAGGTGATGTAGAGCTGATTGATGAGCCGGCCAAAGGATATTTTCAGGTTAGAAAAGATCACCTACAACATTATAGAAATCGAGTCTGGAACTCGATCAACTGGTTTGAAGAATTCAACATCCCGAGGATGGACGACTGTAGAACTAATGCCTTAGGGGTATCAACTTTCCCATTTGCATCATATTCTTACTTTTTTCAGAGTACGTTTTCTTGGATATATGAAAACCTAAGAATCTTCATCCCAGAGGGATTGTCTCCTGCAATACCCATCAAAAGAGAAGTAAAGCCTTTCAGGTAGAAGCAACATCGATGGAAGGCTCTTCCTGCTGCCACATAGTGGGCAATATCCAAAGCACTTCATCCCTTTGGGGGTGGAGTAATTATTTGTCAGTAATTTTTCTTTTTATTTTTCATTATGTCATAATGTATTTCCCTGTTCTGTAAAGTTTTGTTGTGTTTTAGGTGATTTCTCAGGTAGTCTTTTTTTTAGGTGAACTTTAGGAAAACTCCAACTGTTAGGTGAATTAGGAAATAGTCCTGACTCTATTGCCCAACTGATAAGATACTAGTCTAAACTTTAAAATCTAGAGATTCTCGGTTCTCCTATGTCATAAGTATCCGACATGGTCACCAAACGAAGCCTAATGTTGTATCCAAAATAAATTTTTTGCTTCAATAAGCCATTTTGATAAAATTGTCTAAATCTTGTAAAATTGTCATCAAAATTCAGTTTTAGGTCAAATGAAGCATGGGCTTTTTGTGGGTTTATTGTCCAGAGGATATTGGCAAATTTTGAAAATTTTGAAAATTAGGGTTTTAGGCCCTTGTTTTTAGGAAAACCCTAATAAATAGGATCTTTCCACAATTGATTGAAAATAATTTTGATTGGTTTATTTCACTTCACAATCACATTAGTCAAGTCAAAATCAAGAAAAAGTCAGTTTAGCTTTGGTGGGTCTACTTCACTTTTGTAGGAGAAAAGTTAGGACCTCTAAGGTCATCAATGGTAGATGGCTAGTACTAGGTATCAAGATTTAAGCCTCAAATGCATGACAAAAGATTCTATGGTGAAAGATGCTTCACAATGGAGGGGATTTTGAAAAGGTGAAAAAATGTAAAAATATTCTAAGTCTAGAAATAGTACGCCTTGCTACATGGGAGATGCCTTTGTAGTTAACGCCCAAGTCAACTTTGCAGTGTCCGTGCATGTAAAATGATAAAAGAAATCGCAATGGTGAACATACTCCTTTTAGTAGTGTTGTACCCCAAAATTAAAATTTTTGTTACACTTTGAAGAGCACAAAAGATTTACTGAGAGGGGGGGGAGGTGAATCAGTAAATCAAAGAAAATTTTTATTTTTACTCTTTTCAAACTTATTACAATCAATTTTTGATATGAACCAATTTCCTCAAATTGATACAGCTTTATTGAAACAATATTTTTCAAAGTAGGCACCAACTTACAGATTTACACCAAGATGATTTAGTAGAAAATAGCCTACAAGGAACACCTAGACCTCTGCAAATTTAGTAGACACCTGCCTACAAGGAGCACCAACCCCTAATGCAAGGCACCAAACCTTGACTTGATGGAAGTGAGACTGCCTTCAATCTGATCTGCACAAGCCCAACTCTCCAATCTGCTCTATGTGATCCAAGATATCACCTTCAGCCCACACAAGGAGGTAGGAATCTGACTGAACTGCAAGTCTTTAATTACAACAACCACACTCCAGTTTTGATTTGAATATCACATATGTATATTGTTCAATGGTCACATACCTCTTTATGAAAGAGCACATTTGTTCTTTAAAACTGCCTCTTCAAAACTAAATTGAATTTATTATCTTTATCTTCCTTTTATTACTGTTAAATTCATATATAAATTCAGCCTTCAAAAGAATACAGCACTTCAAAAAGTTTCGACCCCTTTCCAAACCGACACAACTCTTTATAAACTGATTTTCCAACGCATCCAACATAAAAGGTTATTAATATGAGAAAATACGCGTCCTTTCAAAAAGACTTTCTTCCACAGACCTCCAGATGACTTTCATTAATCATTTTAATTATAACATCTTACATTTAAAGCGCTTCTTTGCTCAATGAAGACGTCTTTTTATTTGTATCTGTTGGCAGTGATTTCTTGTCAATTAATTAAATACGTATTATACAAATACGTGTTCAATTTGATTCTTTTACTAATTGATTTTGATTTTGATTGCTCAATGGGGACGACTTTTCATTTGTGTTTCTGACGCCTTGTGTATGTCCTTTAATGGAGACGACTTTCCATTTGTTTAGTTAACGCTCAATAGAGATGACCTTTTAGTTAACGCGTCAACAAAGATTAGTCAATCACGTCTCTCTTAACATTATAAACAAACTTGATAACACATCTTTTGATCAAAGGATCGCGCTGGCTGATAGATACGAATTATTGAACTTTATCCATCTTTGAAATACCCTGCTGCTTAAAGTAGACAGCTCCAAATATACACGTCGGTCAGAAATAACACAAACTATTCGATGTGTCTTCTAATAGAATAGACGGTTCATCTTTAAATATTCCCGACTGTTCAAAATAATTTTCACGGAAAATATCATATACACACCGTCTTATATTTCGATCTATATGTTTTGATCTGTAGTTATCGCCTCATATTTCGATATGTATGCAACCAACTTTGATCTGGAAACTTTCCAATACCTGAATCTGAATGTGTATGACCCGACTCTTTTTCAATTTGATCTGAAAGTTAATACTAAACATGTATGATCCGATATTGAAAGTCAAACGAAACTTTCCAAATTGAATGTGCCTAAAAACTGATTATATCGCTCTTGGTTTGAGCCAGCACCGTGAATTTTATAATTTTGTTTAAATTTTGCAAGATGACTCTTGACATCAATGACAAATTTTCTAACACACTTATACATTTTGAAGAAATGAGTAAAAGTCTTGTTAAATTTGTCAAAAAGGTCAAAATTTGGGTGTGCGTGTCTTGCATGAGGGGTTAAAATGTGAAATTTCCAAAATCTGACGATCTAGGTCTGCTCAGAGCGACCTAATCTACAAAACCCAGATCTCAGTTTTTCATCCCTACTTTTTAGGAAAATTGCTATTTTTAGAAATTTTCTAAAAATAGTAACTTTTTATGGGTTTTTTTGGGTTTTTTTCGAAACGGACACTGACAAAACTTTCTAAAAATAGAAAGTTGGTCCGTTAGGGTTCAAACTGATTTTGGTTGGGTCAAAATACTTCCATATCAGGCTGGTGCAATCAGAATATCAAAAAGATCAGTTTTGCCCTAGTGGGTCTATTCTGCTTTTTCAGGAGCTTATCAGGAGCTCCGAAGTCATCAATGGAGGTCAGTCAACTACCAGGTGTCAAATTCAACACTCAAAGCATCTAACAGAAGGTGAGTGGTAAACAAGCACGAAGAACGAAGCAAGAGGGTGAAAACTATGAAAAAAATATTCTAACACTATTTCTATCATGGATCGCTCTCGGCGAGAAAGGCTTCGTTTTTGAGTGTTCAAAACTATATTATAACTGCAAAAACGAAAAAATCGCTGATTTTAAAAATCAGACCGCCCCGATTTTTCCCCAAAAATCCCGATTTTTGGCCTTCAAGGACCTTAAAAATCATGAAAATCGTATTTAAATTGTGATTAAATGTCAAAAATCAGTAAAAAAATCGCTGAAAACTGGAACTTTAAACGCCAAAACCCAAGAAAATGTGTTTTACAGTTAATAGGTTCGCGCCAGTCATTATTTTCACAAATCGAAGCCGCCTTCGAGTTTTCACGACACGGGAAGTTTATGCAAGTGCTGCGAAAGGAGATTGGTGGAGTTTTGAGCACCCGATTGTCTGCAAAAAATTCACCCGATTGTGCTGCGAAATGGGCGCCCCTGGCCAAGAAGGGCGCCCAACTTACAATGCCTTAGTGAAATTTTCAAAGTTTTCAAAAGATTCAAAATGGCAAGGGAAAGATGAATGTCTAAATTCATTGAACAAGCTGTGTTTAGGGTTTGAAGATTAAAGCAAAGGAAAGCAAATCTATTTCAAGCCCTAAAGACATCTTTTCCTTTCAGTTTTCATCATTTTGGCAGGTGGCTTCCAAAGAAGAAAAGTGGAGCAGCAACTTTGAGGTTTTATTTCAAGATTCAAGAGATCAAGGTTGCTGATTTTCATGAATAATTTTCAGACCAGCAACATAAGACCTTGCTTTTTCATGCTTTTTCATCCAGAAGATCAAATTTTTGAAGGAGAAGGTCAAAGATTTTTAATTTTCAGCCATCTGGGTTTCTTCATCTCATTCTTCTGAAGAATTTTTGGAGAAATTCATCAAGTTGCAGCAGCTGCTTTTTCCTTGCATGTCAGTGAAATCTTCAGGGTTTGCAAATTTTGATCATCTGGGTCCTCTCAAAACAGTCTTCTAAAGAAAACCCATATCACAGCCTTTTCAAGAAAATTTCAAATTCTAGGGTTGGCTGCTTAAGAGCCTGTTTTTCTTAAATCATCAACTGGTCCATTTTCATCATTGTACTAACAAAACTCAAAGAATTTTTTTCAGTTGAAAATTGAAGAAATTAGGTTTGCCGTCAGCCTAAATTCAAAATTTCTTTAAAAACTTAACGCATCTCAGTTTTTCGGCTTGCAACGAAATTATGAAGAAAACCCATATCTCAGAAATTTTTCCAAAAATTTGCCCGTTTGAGGCCGAAAAACCAGCATTCTAAAAATAGAAAGTTGCTCAAAACTTGTCAGAATATAGTCAAGTTTACAGGCAATCTTCAAGGTTTTCAGTATGGAATACACTCACATCAAATTCAAAGCCACACAAGTGTTGTATCATGATTATCTGAACGGATGAGGTTGAGAAGTACATTTTCAATACCACCATGGACTGAAAACTTCATCATCTCAGCTGAAGAGTGTGAAAAAGGTGTGATACGAGTAAAAGGACAAGTGTTGGAAAAGAATTGTACAAAATTCTTCCATTGGAAAATGAAGAGAGGTGTCAAAAGCATAAAGTTGCAAAAGATATGTTGAAGCAAGATGGTATAATTGTAAAAAGGTCATCACTCCAATTGCAGAGCCGCCAAAATTAGCAAGATTTGATAAAGAAGTTGAAGATATCAAAGATTTTCTAAGATCAATCGCACAAGGTGAAGAAATCTCGGAAAAGCGCAACTTTTCTATTGATGGAATAGATGCACCTGACCGGGACCTAGTTTCCTGCTTTTTAGTGGATATGATTGAGATTTAAAGCAAATTTTCATCTAGAAGCTTTCTTTCCGCTTTCTTTCTATTATGGGAACGATTCTTATCCATTCTTTGAAGAAGAGAAAGAAGATAAATGTAATAGTTGGCGTTTCCCGCTTTTCCTACTTTCTTAGGTGTTAGATGCTATCTTCTTTCTAGATTTAGAAATAAAGCTTGCTTGCTGAGCAAGCCCTAGATTGTGAAAGCAAGGAGATTTTAGGGTTCCCTACTCCTCTGCTTGCCTATAAATAAGAGCCTCTGCTCATTAGTTTTCTTTTAACTGCGATAGAGAAGCAAATTGTCGAGGTCTCTCTTTTGAAATGTACAGCTGTTATTCAAGGTCGGCTCACTGCTTATGATAGCTTAATTATTGAGTCTCTCTTTACTTGAACAAGTAGCTGTTAGAACGCTGTCCCTGTGTAAGAACAAGTTTGCAAACCCTTTAGCCGCTGCAAAGTTCTGTTCCGCGTACGTGTTAGACAATCTTGTTCCGTGTTGAGAAATAAAATCATGAGCCCTTTGCCTTGGTATAATGTCTCAGATTTCTGTTATTTATGTTATGCTTTTATGATCTTAATTTCAGCTTACATTGAAGTGTGTAGATTTTTGTTGGAAAAGAGTTTATTGAAGCACTTTGTTAGAGAATCAACCTTGATCATTTCTAGTTTTGCTCATAGATACTTGAGAAGTTAGAAACTTTTAGCTTATTAGTCGAAGTTGAAGTTCTTAAATCGTAAAAATCTCATAAATACGCAAGGCTAGGTTTTAGTGCGCAAACCCTGTCGCTCGATCAAAAAGATAGGCAACTTAGTTCTTAGTTTACTTTCTTTCAACACCATCAGCAAGAGGGAGCTTCCCCTCCTAATTTGAAGAGCAGTTTATCTGTGCATAGCTGTCCGTTTCAAATCCGCATTCCAGAGGTGCGAATTTAAACGCCAACAAGTAGCAGCAATGCTTTAATGCAGTTGAAGTAGCCAAGCAACACAGTGATTGTGAAGCGCGAAGGAGAGTAAAAATCATCAGAAAATGATCAAGTCTGGAGCCAAAAGTGCCCCTGCTAGCTAGGGGCGCCCTTGAATTTGAGAGGCCAAATGTTGTCATGAACACTTGCAAAACCAATCGTCTTCAGAATTTTGCCAGCTTTCCAACGAATCATCAAGCAAATCCAACAGATTTGTCAAACACCGGCAAATGAAGGCAGAGGCGGAAGATGCTAAAGGTTACCAGTCATCAAAAATGGCAGCCTACAAATGAAACTACACCCTTGTAGCCTAGGGGCGCCCAAAGAAGAGAAGCATCAGATGTCATCTTTTGTATTGACTATCTCCAAATGATCTTCCTGGCTTCAGGCCAGCTTCACATCGAATCCGTTCGCCAGTCCACGAGATATATCAAATGACAGTAGCGGTTGATGAAATGAACATGTAAAATGGAGGATAAAATGAAAGTCAAAAGGTCAAATGTACCCCTGCAAGCCAGGGGCACCTAGACTTTTGGTGAAGAAAATAAGGTTTTCAACAGCTGCCTTCTGCAATAGATTTGCTCAGAATCCTTCCAACTACGCGATGAATCCAGCAGCCAGCTCTCGGGATTTGTCAAACGTTCGCGAATGAAGATCAAGTGCAAAATGCTGAAAGTCAAGATAAGTCAAAAATGTAAAAAATGGCTAAGTATTGAAGAAGATGCATCCTTCTTGGAAATGGCACCCAACCTTTTTGGGCCTTAGATGCAGCTTTCAGGAACTCCTCCATTTTGATCAATCTTTTTGGTGAATCCATTAGCACAAACATCGAAGCAATCAATCATCCGGCGATGGAGACTGTTGTACCCAAAATTATTTTTTTGGCATTCTGTATAAATTGAGCTAAATCTTGTTAAAATGCCATGTAAAGTCTGTTTTAGGTCAAACCAATCATAAGATCTTGGTGGGTTACTGTCAAGGAGCACACGTACAAAATTCTGAAAATTTGAAAATTAGGGTTTTTCGCCCCTATTTTCAGGGAAAACCCCCGAAAATAGGACCTTCCCAGAAATGATTGAAAATGATTTTGATACGGTTAAAAGGCTTCACGATCACATTGGTCAAGTCAGAATCATCAAAAGATAAGTTTTACTCTGGTGGGTCTATTTCTATTTTTTAGGAACAAAGTTAGGAGCTCCGCAGCCATTAATGGCAGATTGGCCAGTACCAGGTGCTGAAAGCTAACCTTCGCAAGCTTCAACGACGCAACTATGGCGGAAAAGGTCTAAAATGATGCTGTTTGATGAAGGGGATTTTCAAAAATGAAAAATGCTGAAAATTGACTAAGTCTGGGATTTTCAAAAAATGAAAAATGCTGAAAATTGACTAAGTCTGGAGAATGCACGCCTTGCTGCCAAGAGGAGGCTATGCAGTCAAATGCCTTAGTCATTTTCCCAAACATCCATACATGATGAACGTGAGACATGAAGAAATGGTGATCTTTGTTGGCGTTTAAATTAGCACCTTTGGAGTGCTGATTGTAAACGTTCAGCTATTTCAAATGTTTTGCAACACTTCTTCGTTATTTAAAGAGGAGAAGTCCCTCTCTGCTGGGAGCAATGCGTAGGGAAGGGAAACGTAAACTAAAGTTCCTATCTTTTTATGCTTCAGCGGCAGGACACAAGGGTGCACAAACACAATGCGCCGTAGCTAAGCTTTTTCTCTGGTTTCTGCAGATCTCAACTACGACTAATCTAGCTTCTATCTATCCAATACCTTCAAGGTAAACAGAGCATGAGGGTAAAGGAGCGGGAATGGTTTGGTTGGATCACCTGAATTCGCCGTCTCTCGAGAATATGACCGAGGCTCTGAACTCTCGGGTATACACCAAGATAAGGTTGGTACAAGCAAACACTCTATACGGTAAACTAGATCTGAGACCTGCCAAGGAGGAGGGACTCCTATCCGAGGAATGGGCTAGGAAATAGTTCACAAGAAACAATAATTTTACGATGCCTTGGCCAACGAGCTTGCTAAGGAGGAGGGACTCCTATCCGAAGTATAGCTTGGAAGACAACACATTAAACAACAACAAATGATAACTTGTCAATAACAAATGTCCAAGGAGGAGGGACTCCTATCCGAGGAGGGAAATGAAACAACGAGCTATTAAACACAAGACGTGGACATAACTCAAAAAAGATTGACCAAAATGCAAGCGCCTTCTGATATTCTCCTTCAAACGCTCTATACGGTAAACTAGATCTGAGACCTGCCAAGGAGGAGGGACTCCTATCCGAGGTATGGGCTAGGAAATAGTTTACGAGAAACAACAGATTTTACGATGCCTTGGCCAACGAGCTTGCTAAGGAGGAGGGACTCCTATCCGAAGTATAGCTTGGAAGTCAACACATTAAACAACAACAAACGATAACTTGCCAATAACAAATGTCCAAGGAGGAGGGACTCCTATCCGAGGAGGGAAATGAAACAACGAGCTATTAAACACAAGACGTGGACATAACTCAAAAAGATTGACCAAAATGCAAGCTGCCTCGATATTCTCCTTCAAAGCTTCATCAACTTAATTACAAGGTTGGGGGAAAGTAAAGGCACTTTAAATCATGCACAATTACACCCACCAACTAACTCTCATCCAAGAGTGAACAAATATCCGCTTCAAAGCCGGGCGTAAGCAAATACGGCGAAATAATTTTGCATAGCAAGTAAAAGTTAACAAAAGGTTCTTATTTATAGAACTCAAAGGAGTAGGCAACCCCAAAATCTCCTTGAGTTAACAATGAGTTCTTGCCAATCAATTAGCAAGATTTATTCCTGTGTTGGGGAACAAGTGCTAACTGAAAACTATTTCCGGGCTAACTAGAAGTAAACAAAGAGTCAATCGAAATTACTTCAGCTTGACTTAAAGTAAACTAAAGGTGAACTTTAATGTGTTATCCTCTCCAAAAATAGACATCCATTTAGTGGGAGATCTAAGATCCACAAATCATGTAGCTAATTAGATCCTTAATCGCTGGATCCATAATGATGATTTAAGGGATATGGAGTTAACTTGAAAGGGACATCAAGTTAAACTCAAGTATCATAAATGCCACTTGGAGGGTAGGACGTCCTTCTTTGGTGCATTTATAGCTTTTATCATTTCACCATTTCGTCACCTTGATTCGTGTTGGATTCTTCCGCTTCAGAGACACGCTTTGATGACACGACATCTCTTCTTGCGCAAGCTATTGCTCTTGGTAACTTTGGCGGCTCCGCGCTTTGTAGTGTGATGGAAATGGATGCGGCTTGTAGCATCCCAGATTCTTAAATATTCTACAATGTGATCTGATTCATGCCCTCCAGCTGCTCCAAATCAGCCACTGGATTCACTTGATGTAAATTTGTGTCGACTGTTTTCAAGTAATCATGGAGTAAGACCGTCTTGGTCTCGTATTGTACCTGGGAGTACTGCATCTTGGAAAACTTAAAGATTGATCGTAGCTTCGACTCTTGTTCAGATGATTTTCTAAACCCCGGCAAATAGCTCTACCGAAGTATTTTTCCGAAAAATTGGGGCATTAAGGTTTTGTTCGTGTTTCAATGTTGAACAAACCCAGTTCCTCAGAATTTTGATTCTGAAACTTTTTCGGAAAAACCCCCAAAAATAGGGGCAGCAAGTTTGCTGATTCTGGAAAATTTGTCGAGATGGGTTTCTCTAGAAAATTATGCTGAATCTACCCAGTTGATCTGATCTGATGTAGCCTGCCACCTTTTTGAAATGTGCAAGAAAACCTAAGACAAGAAGAGAGGAAATAGACAGAAGGTGGATTGGAAGTTTTATCTAATTCCCTGAAAAAATCTATCTCTGGATCCAATCCTCAAAATAGCAATCCTCTTTTGCTTCAGATCTGCAAGAAAAATTGAAGAACGGATGAAAACCTTGTTCAGATCTATCAATGGCGTCCTTGAGAGCTTGTGGCTGATCTTGATCTCTTAACCTGCAATGAAATAATGAAATGGGACGCCTTCACCTTGAATATATATGTTTAAGCTTCAGATCCACAAATTAGGGGACCTAACTCAAGCTCAAAAGGTGATTTTGGCTTGATCTAAAGTTGAAAAGGTGATTTCCACCAATCGTGGAGCGTTTTAGCCAACTTTAACTCAAAAAGCTCTTGACTTAGTCAACAAATTGACCCTTGACTTCTTTAGGCGTCCCTTTTGGTTTCTTGCAAGTTTTTAAATATTTATTCTCCTGAAAGCCCTTTGTTTGATCCCGAATCTAGCGTTGTCTGTTGATCCTGAGATGTCGCGGACACATTCACTGCGGAGCTGGATCCAAACTGGAAAGAAGTGCCTGGGAGACATGATGATGAAAAGCTGAGTTTAGGGCTTCAAAAGAATGGGCGCCTTTTCCAAGAAAAGGCTCTTTTGCTAATGCCTTGGTGAATTTTCAAACTTCGTTCTTCAGCCTTTTGAAATGACCTCTCGTGCTTTGGCCTGGATTTCTCGTTGATCAGAGAGTCGGATGATTTCGCTTGATGCTTCATCAGGTACCCAGCTTTGTTCTGCCACGAATGACTGACTTCAGAAAACCTGGATCTTATTTTAGGGTCCCTTTAGTCAAGGGCGCCCCTCCTTGAAAAGGGCGCTTTTACCTTTTGGCTTGATCCTCTTCATCTGAAAAGTTACCTACTTTGATTTGGATTATTCGTTGAATGCTTCGTCAGATGTTGGTGCTTGCAGTTGCGTTTCCGAGATCTACTTGAGCTGAGAAGGTTATCCTGGGAAGCCTTTTGTCATTTATCAGCATCTGGAGGTCAAGAAAGAAGGGTGCCTTTCTTTTGGAAAGGCTCTTTTTTCTTAGAACTTCGCCGTTAACTGTGGTTTCCTGATATTTCCTCAACTGCCTCTTTTTGCTTCGTCAGCAGTTGCTAGTGATCTATTCATCGAATGATTTGGATGTTTGTTTCACTGTTGAGTTAGCAACCAAACGCCGAGAATGATCGGCTGGATGATCTTTAATGTGACCGTGATTTGACCTCAAAGATCGCGGGCTACCGCTGAAAAAGGCTCTTTTCAGCATTTTGAGTTTTCTCCTTCGTAACGTTTCCAGAGTTAGTCAAATTTTGACCTTTTTCACTTTCAGGAATCTCCTTCATCAAACAGCATCATTTTGACCTTTTCCGCCATGGTTGTGTCGTTGAAGCTTTTGAAGCTTAGCTTTCAGCACCTGGTACTGGCCAATCTGCCATTAATGGCTGCAGAGGTTCTAACTTTGTTCCTGAAAAATAGAAATAGACCCACCAGAGTAAAACATGTCTTTGGATGATTCTGACTTGACCAATGTGATCGTGAAGTCTTTTAATCCTATCAAAATAATTTTCGATCATTTTGGAAGGTCCTATTTTTTAGGTTTCGAAAATAGGGGCTTAAAACCTTAATTTTCAAATTTTCAGAATTTTGCACATGTGTTCTTTGGCAGAAACCCACCAAGATTCTATGATTGGTTTGACCTAAAACTGACTTAACATGGCATTTTAACAAGATTTAGCTCAATTTATACAGAATGCCAAAAAAATAATTTTGGGTACAACAATCTTCAACGGAGGAGTTTTCTAAAAGTGAAAAAGGTCAAAATTTGACTAACTCTGGAGATGTTACGAAGGAGAGATAGTTCACATGCTGAAAAGAGCCTTTTTCAAGCAGGGGCGCCCATGATCTTTTAAGGTCAAATGAAGTCACCCAGATCTTCCAAGGCATTCATTCTTGATGTTGGCTTGCTGGCACGACAATGAAACAAACAGATAAATCATCTAAGGAATAAATCACAAGCAGCTGTTGACGAAGCAAAAAGAGGCAGTTGAGGAAATATCAGGAAACCACAGTTAATGGCGAAGTTCTAAGAGAAAAAGAGCCTTTCCAAAAGAAAGGCGCCCTTCTTTTCTGACCTCCAGATGCTGATAAATGACAAAAGGCTTCCCAGGATAACCTTCTCAGCCCAAGTAGATCTCAGCAACGCAACTACAAACACCAACATCTGACAGGGTAGTCAACGGATAATCGAGATCAAAGTAGGCAACTTTTCAGATGGAAATAATCTTGCTAAAAGGAAAAAGCGCCCTTTTCAAGGAGGGGCGCCCTTGAATAAAGGAACCCTAGAATGAAATCCAAGTTTTCTGAAGTCAGTCATCTTTGGCAGAACAGAGCTGGGTACCTGATGAGATATCAAGCTAAATCATCTGACTCTCCGATCAACGAGAAATTCAGATCGAAGCATGAGAGGTCATTTCAAAAGGCTGAAGAACGAAGATCGAAAATTCACTAAGGCATAAGCAAAAGAGCCTTTTCTTGGAAAAGGCGCCCTTTCTTTTGAAGCCCTAAACTCAACTTTTTACCATCATGCCTCCCAGGCACTCCTCTTCAGGTCAAATCCAGCACAGCAGTGAATGTGTCAGCATCATCTCAGGATCAACAAATCAAGCCAAATTCAGGATCAAACTGAGGTTGTTCAAGAGAGAAAATAATAAAAAACTTGCAAAAATCAAAAGGGACGCCTTGAAGAAGTCAAAGGTCAAGTTGTTGACTAAAGTCAAGATATTTTGAGCAAAACTTGGCTAAAACACTCCACGATTAGTGGAAATCACCTTTTTGAACTTTAGATCAAGCCAAAATCACTTTTGATCTTGAGTTGGGTCCCCAAACTTGTGGATCTAAGGCTTGAGTCTATGTAATCAAGGTATACACATCCCACTTCATTATTTCATTGCAGGTTGATGATCAAGAACAGCCATAAGCTCTCAAGGACGACATTTACAGATCTGGCCAAGGTTTTCATCCGTTCTTCGATATTTTTTGCAGATCTGAAACAGAAGAAGATTGCTAATCTGAGGTTGGATTCAGAGACGGATTTTCTCAGAGAGTCAGATAAAAACTTCCAATCCATCTTCTGTCTACTTCCTCTCTTCTTGTCTTAGGTTTTCTTGCACATTTCAAAAAGGTGGCAGGCTACATCAGATCAGATCAACTGGGTAGATCCAGCATAATTTTCCAGAGAAACCCATCTCGTCAAATTTCCGAAAATCAGCATACTTGCTGCCCCTATTTTTGGGGGTTTTTCTGAAAAAGTTTCAGAATCAAAATTTTGAGGAACTGGGCTTGTTCAGCATTGAAGCACGAACAAAACCCATGTGCCAGATTTTTCCGAAAAATACTCTCGGCAGGCGCCTATTTTCAGGGGTTTTTCAAAGTTATCTAAACATCCGTTGTTTACAGTCAACAGGCGAGTTCTTCTTCACAGAATGACAATTTGGCGTCCTTGGGCTCCAATTGAACAACCAGACATTGCACCAACAACTCTCCAACCAGATCTTACACACATTGCTAGAGAGCAAACGGACATCATCAGCAGTCTGCAGATCTTTATCTTTGAAAAGAATACATCTCCCGCTAGTGGAGACCTGCAGCAGTTACTCTGGACGAAGAAGAAAGAAAGACTGATCTTGCAGCAAAAAGACCAATATTACCATCTCCCGCGTGGCAGTAAGCACCTTGCTTGCCAGCTGCGAAGAGATCATTCCAAGCACGAAGCCGCCAAAGTTACCAAGAGCAATAGCTTGCGCAAGAAGAGATGTCGTGTCATCACAACATTGACTATCCGGAAACGAAAGAAGTCAACACATGGATCAAGGAGCTGTTGACCAGAAATGGTGAAGTGTGAAAAGACACCTAGGAAGGACGTCCTACCTTCCAATTGGCATTTATGATACTTGAGGTTGACTTGATGCCTCATTCCAAGTCAACTCAAGAAGGCATTAAATGTAGTTGGAGTTAACTTGATGCTTCTTTCCAAGTTTAACTCCACTTTCCTTAAATCATGCATTGTCAGATCCCACTGATTAAGGATGTCTAATTGGCTTCCATGATTTGTGGATCTTAGATCTCCACTAAATGTGGATGTCTATTTTGGAGGGATACTTTCATTAAAGTTTACCTTTAGTTTACTTTCAGTCAACTGAAGTAGTTTCCAGTTGACTCTTTGTTGACTTTCAGTTAACTGAAGTAGTTTTCCAGTTAACTGCTTGTTTCCCCTTTTTAGGAATAAATCTTGCTAATTGATTGGCAAGAACTCATTGTTAACTCAAGGAGATTTTGGGGTTGCCCACTCCTTTGAGTTCTATAAATAAGAGCCTTGGGCTCATTATTTGTTTAACTTTTACTTGCTATGCAAAATTGCTGCGCCATTGTTGCCAACAGCTTTGAAAGCGGATACTTGTTCACTCTTGGATGAGAGTTTGTTGGTCGATTGTAATTGTGCATGATTTCGTGCCTTTGCTTTCCCAACCTTTGTAATTCGTTGATGAAGCTTTGAAGGAGAATATCAGAAGGCACTTGCATTTTGGTCAATCTTTTTGAGTTGTGTCCACGTCTTGTGTTTAATAGCTCGTTGTTTCATTTCCCTCCTCGGATAGGAGTCCCTCCTCCTTGGACATTTGTTATTGACAAGTTATCGTTTGTTGTTGTTTAATGTGTTGACTTCCAAGCTATACTTCGGATAGGAGTCCCTCCTCCTTAGCAAGCTCGTTGGCCAAGGCATCGTAAAATTGTTGTTTCTCGTGAACTATTTCCTAGCCCATACCTCGGATAGGAGTCCCTCCTCCTTGGCAGGTCTCAGATCTAGTTTACCGTATAGAGTGTTAGCTTGTACCAACCTTATCTTGGTGTATACCCGAGAGTTCAGAGCCTCGGTCATATTCTTAGGAGACGGCGAATTCAGGTGATCCAACCAACCCATTCCCGCTCCTTTACCCTCATGCTCTGTTTACCTTGAAGGTATTGGATAGATAGAAGCTAGATTAGTCGTAGTTGAGATCTGCAGAAACCAGAGAAAAAGCTTAGCTACGGCGCATTTTGTTTGTGCACCCTTGTGTCCTGCCGCTGAAGCATAAAAAGATAGGAACTTTAGTTTACATTTCCCTTCCTTACGCATTGCTCCCAGCAGAGAGGGACTTCTCCTCTTTACATAACGAAGAAGTGTTGCAAAACATTTGAAATAGCTGAACGTTTACAATCAGCACTCCAGAGGTGCTAATTTAAACGCCAACAGAGACCAAACTGGAGCATCCTGTCGAAGGTTGCAAAGTAAAAATTATAGCTTAAAAGGTCAACTGCACCCCTGTAGGTCAGGGGTGCCCAAACTTTTGAGTACTTTTAATCAACTTTCAGACGTTGCAATACCAGTCATTCTTTCTGGAATTGAACTAGTTTTCAGTTCCATATCTCAGCATGTTTGCAAGATTCATCAATCAACGATGATTTTAGATTAAGGCATGGAAGGTCAAGAATGATGGATTTTGAAAATCCCTGAAAAAGGACTTAACACTGGCAAGAAAGCACCCTTCCAGGAAAAGGCGCCCAAGGATTCAAGCCATCATAAATCATTTTTGAGGTTTTCATCTCCCAGTAACATTTCTTTAGAGTTGATCCAGCTTCGCAATGAATCTGTTAGCTAAGCTTTAGGATCAACCAGGCATCGAGAATTCGGTGTCAAACAGAGGCAGTTCGTCATAGCGGAAGTTGAAAATCTTTAAAAAAATTCTAACTCCTTCAAGCTTGGGCACCAAAAGTCAAAGTGGGCCCAGTTGACTCTCAATTGCGATTTTTGCATGCTTCCTCTTGCCTATGGCATCCTAAAATTAGAGAAATTTTAGTTAACGAGGCATGCACAAGAATTGATTCCTCAATTAGGGTTGGCGCACCTAACTGGCACTCTCATCTCCAAAATGGTTATTTATTCATGGTTGGGCATCATTTTTCCATTATTTCTTGCAAGTTGAAGCTAAAATCAGCTATTTTCTCTCCAATGCATTTTGAAGGATCGAATGGAGGCCATTTTTAGTGTTCTTTGCAATTCCAGGTTTAGATTGCACAGAGGAATATTTTTCCATGCTTCATCTTTCCAGTATGTTCTTGGCAGGAATTCATCATATTGCGTTTTTGTAGAGGCATTTTTTTTGAGGATTGAAGGGGGCAGTTTATAACTTCTATCTTCTCCGCCTCACATTTCTTCTATTCTTATCTTAGATTTTCTCGCATGCCCGAGTAAACTCCATTTTTTCATAGATCTGGTCATCTGGGTTTGTTTAGCACGACATTGGCAACAAAAGGCACATGCCAAAATTTTCCAGGAAAATTGCCCTGTTGCCCCCCTATTTTTAGGTTTTTCCAAAAAAAGTCACCATTTTAAAAAATAGAGAAACTGGGTTTGTTCAACTCATAGGCGCCAAGAAAACCCATATGCCAGAATTTTGCGAGAAGAAATAGCCTCTGCAGCCTCTACGACTTCTACCTTTGAGGGGTTGTTGCATGTCCAAGAAAAAGTCAGTTTTTCGAAATTCTAACATTCTGGGTTCTTTCAAAAATACATTCTTAACAAAACCCACGTCTTAGAATTTTCTGAAAAAATTGCGCCTCGAGAAGCTATTTTTAGCCTCACTAGAAAAAGTTGCCTGAACATATCATTGCTTACAATCAACAGTCAAGTTTTTTAGAATGCATTTCTCCAAAGTTGAATACAGGACCAAATCGGTCTTACTTCACGACTTCGTGAAAAGAATCGACATAGACGTGCATCAAGTGAAGCTCGTAGTCAATTTCGACGCCTTGGAAGGCATAAATGGCATCACCGTTCAATGGATAGTGGAAAGAATGAGGAAGGTAGTTACTCCAGTTACATAGCCGCCACCGGTTACTACCACACTACCTTCCACACTCCCGTTGTCATTTGAGGATGGCTTACATTTCAGTCACCGCAGAAGAGCATAAACAAAAACTTTTTACTTGGAGAGAATAACTCTTCAAGGTAAAAACCTACGAGGTAATCTCTGCAAAGTTGATCGAGGGTAGACAAAGGTGACAAGTGCTATCAAGTTCGCGAGAATTTTTCGTATCACAAGTCCCTTGCTTGTATCAACGTGAGGACGGTGAGTAGATTGCAGATGAAATTCCAAAACCTCATCCATAGTATTTTCAGTGGTGATTGCGGGTTGAGTCAGATTGCAGCCATGTTAGCAAAGCTTGATGATGCAGCTGCGAAGAAGAGTGAATACTGGGATCAGATTGCAAGTGGCGAAGAGATGCTGCAAAGACACGTCATCATCCTAAGAAGTATCAGTTGTCCAGATGCAGAGACAGTTAGCGACTGGCTAGAGGAGCTAATGGCTCAAAGTGCTGAGGTGTAAACTTCCAGTTAGGACGTCCCACCCTATTTAAGGATGACATTAGACACAATAGTTAACTTGATGCCTCTTTCCAAGTTAAATCGCTATCCCACCAATCGTGCATGTCTATTTTTGGAAATACCTATGTACATAAGGAGTTCTATTTAGTTTAGAATCAGTTAACTGAAGTAGTCTTTCCAGTTAAATGTTAGGTTACATACTTTTAGACATAGGAATAAATCTTGCTGATTGGCAAGAACTGAATGTTAACTCAAGGAAATTGTAGGGTTCCCTACTCCTTTGAGCTTCTATAAATAAGAGCAACCTTGCTTATTATTGTTTAACTTTTATTACTACACAATATTGTTGTGTCGTTAAGCCATCAAGCTTGCAAGTCAATATTGGTTCACTCTTTGTCTAAGAGTTGTTTGGTTGATCGCATTTTGTATGATTTCGTACCATTTGTTGTCCCGAATATTTTTTATCGTTGATCGAGTTTGAAGGAATAAATCAAAAGAGCAATGAGCCTTTGATCCAAAGTTTCAAGATCTATCAACACTTGTTTTTATAATCTTTGTTTCAATCTACACCTCGGAAGAGCAATGAGCCTTCGAGGGAATTTAGAGATTAGGATTATCATTAATGTTGTTTCTAGTAATCTTCATTTCATTTGACACCTCGGACAAAGCACCTCGCCTCCTTGAGAATTCTAAGATCTAGCTTGCCGTTTGATGTTGTTTCCAATAACCTTTATTTTAGCCTACGCCTCAGACATAACACCTCGCCTCTGTGGAATCTTGAGATATAGTTTATCGTTAACCATTCCCAATTGCTCCTGATTCCTTTTGCTCTGATTTTACTTGAGGAGATAGAATAGATATTAAGTTTTAGCTTAGTTGTAGTTGAGATCTACGAAACCAGAAAAACCTCAGCTGCAATGCAAATTGTTTTATAACCTTGTGCCTCTATGAGCTGAGTAAAGAAAGATAGGAACTTAGATTACTTTACTTTTTACGCATAACAACAAAAGAGGGAGCTTCCCCTCCTAATTTGAAGAGCGGTTAATACTGTGTATAGCTGTCTGTTTCCAATACGTACTCCAGAGGTGCAAATTGAAATGCAAACACCTCTGAGTAGCCCACGGGCCTCCAAAAATAGGCTAACAGTCACTAGAAAGCGTAGGGCTAAAAATGGGGATATTGCAATGATAACTTTTTTCATTTCCACGATGTAGGAGGTTTTTGGTTTGACTACCAAAATGGGCCTATGAAGAATGCATGTGAAATTCCTTTTGACCTTGAGGTTGCTCTTACTCCATCTCAAGGATCATGCATTGAGGATGACATAGAAGGGATTGAAACTATTGATCATAATCAGATTATGTGTAGTCACTTAGGGATAAGGACTTTGGTCATAGTTCTCCCTGACCTTTTGAGAAGGACATGGTCTCCTCTAATTAGTCAATTGTTGTTGATGAGAAGATTACTCCTTCTAACAAAAGTGAATCGAAAGAGTGAAATATCCCCTCCTGATAGGAAGATTTTACGATTTCCTTTTCTAGTTTGACAATGTTATTTGTCAAATAGTTCACTTAGTTTTTTGAAATATTCCGAGCCAAATTTTTTCGATTTTAACAAATTGCAAATTACAAATTACAATCAACGCACCCGTTAAGGTTAGAAGATAAACCCAAACATGCAAAAGCAACTCTAACCAGAATGTACACCAGGATCCCGATGTGGGCAAGGTGTGAGCATTGGTCAGAGGATCTAAATCAAACTGCTTATGCTGTAACTCTAACCAAGAATGGCGCCGATGATGGCGAGCATATGGTCAGAGGATTTTCTACTCTAAATGCTGAAAGGGAACTCGACGTCAAGTATGTGCTACCCAATCCAATACGGAGTGAGGGGCGACCATATGACGGAGTGATTACAATAACAATGCTTGAAAAGAAATGCGGAAAGCTGAAAATACTCGACACCCAGAATGTGCTTGCTAACCCAGAGTGGGAAAGTAGCTACCATAGGGCGGACATTTATCTATTACAAACTAATACTGAAGGTAATAATGAGTATTACAAATCATGACAAAGCAATATTAAAGAACACTGGTCAGTACTACTGCCAGCTTACAATAGATAATTATTGCCTGCAATGTCAAGATATCAGATGCTTTTCAAATGGTACATTCAACAATAAATCTGCTACAAGCCTTTAAGTAAAGCCCAATGCCAAATCCAAATCAGAAGATGCAGATTTCTGTAGACAGTGATGACAGATCTGTACCTTTTAACCTTTAACCAGCAACATAGAAATTCACTAAATGATTCATAACTCACTCGTCTCTAACCCAAATAACCTATTCTTAGATGCAAAACACAGGTAATGAGGAGGCGCCTAGAATGAATGCAAGAAACAGACTCAAGATGCCAATATTTAATTTTGCACGGAACCCAATGCAATCTGCAGATGGTACGGCTTCTAGAAAGGGGCGATCTGCTATTAAAATTCAATGCTTTCACCAAAAAATCTGCAAACTTGGAAATTATGGCGCCTAGGTCTAACAAAGAGAATGGGCTATTACCCAGAACACTGTTTTTGGTATTTTATGATTTATGATTAAAAACAACCTTCAGCCGTACAAAACAGCAACTCCAGAAAATTGAAGTAAGAGCAGATTTGATCTACAAAGCACTAACTCAAACTACAATGCAAAATTTACTACAAAAACACTCAAATAAGCAAACCTCTCCACTAGGTGCTGTCTCTCAAGCACGAAGTCGAGCCCAGACTAGGAGGCATTCATTCCTCGAAGCAATCCCGCAACCATTTCCGCAGCATAACAATAGCATAGACAAAAGATCCCAAATGATGATCAAAGCCTTCCTTTTATAACTTTCTCGTTGACTTCTCAAAACCCTAATCTCCTCTTCAAGGCAAAAACCCTAATCTCTTTCAAGGATGGCGTCCATTTCCTTCAAGCTCAATATTGACTTTTTAATTAAAATCAATACTTTAATAAATGCGTCCCCTTTATAGCTTGTTTTGACTTTGGATAAAATGAAAAATATAAAATAATCTTTAATGAGGCGCCACCCTCAAAAAGCCCACTTTTCGAAACAACATAAAGTCAATAGACTAGGCCAAGGGGTCAACGTCCGAATATAATATTAAAACTTGACCTTTAATTAAATATATCAACTTATCTCGCCAAATGTGCCCTGAAGCCAATAATGACCAAGTCAACTGACCAAACTGAAGTAGGAAGTCAACCATGCTGAACCCAACTGAAAAACTGCCAGAAATAGAATTTACTAAAAATAGTAAATTCCTGAAGATGCTCAGAATGCCGAGACGAACATACCATTGCGAAGCTCTCTGAAAACCCAGAAAGAATCCGCCATTGAATCCACCAGCTCCGAGCAAAGACATCCTTAAAAATAGGAAACCCTAATTTTACCTTCCGACTAGCCTTCGGGTTTCCAGGAAAAGGCCAACGGTCACTAGAAAGATCAGGTTCGAGAAGGGGATATTACATTTTTGTTGTGAGTTGATCCCAAAATTTAAGTGGAGAGTGTATACACTGAATACTTGGCTTCAAATTTATTGTTTGATTACTGCCTTATGTAGGTCTATAACAACAAATATATTTCTAAGAAATAGATTTTAATATTCTAAATTCTTATAATGCATTGCAAGCAGGTGATAGTAGAATTACAAACTAGTACATTATATTATTGAACATCCATCTAAATATGATCGTTAGAATTAAATCTGACCTTGTACTCCAGCATGTGATATGTGCCTAGATGGAATAATATGGCTGCAGACCGAGAATCGCTGCCTCGCCAAGACTCACGATAGCTTCAGGAAACTATATGTTGGTATAGGAGGCTGGTGGCTATGTCTCCAATGTTCCACGATTTTCATAGAATATAAACTCTACATACAATTATGGTCGTGCTACTTTAGAAGAACAATTTCACAAATAAAGCACTGGAATTAACTTACGACTGACTTGAAGTTTATAATTCCGAAGCATAGACTGGACTGGTCAATGTTTTGTCATGTCTCCACATCAGCAGTTTATGTAATGTCCCCTTTTCAGCTTGACATTGCTTGTGGATGGTTTAGCCTATCAGTGGCCCTCGCAGGCTAATAGGACATGGTTTGAGGGTCTTCATGGCAGTTACCCAGATTGTGGTTGGCTCACTTCATGGATTCAGGAGTTAATTTGATGTTTCTTATGATATCTTGGATGTTGGATAACACACTGTTTGACAACATAATGTGTTGGAAAACATATAATTGGATAACACATTGTGTTGGATATCAGATTTGCACTTTGAGTTATATTTTTATATTATTGTAATAAAGTGTAAATATAACTTAATATTAGAAGTTTCTAGAAGAGGCCGACCTCTTGAGGAGAAAAGAATAAATAGAGGGTGTGGGCTTGCTTCTCATTCATGAAGAGTTTGATAATTGATTTTGACAGGTCCATTGTGGAGCCAAGGGTTTCTGCAGTTGTTCACATTGTCTTTGGGAATGAAAACTCCCATTGATTGCTTAACTGAGGTGATGAAATATCCTCCGAAGGGTTGCAGTTGAGGAGAGGATACATCAGTCCTTTCATTGGAGCTAAATTTTGTGGCCAAGGGCCAAATTTTGCTATGCAGATTGAAGGTTTGATTTGACGGTAATTTGGAGAGCTAGAACCTTCATTGATTTTGCATTAGAAGCTGGAAATTATATCGTGTAATCTGATTTTATATCAGACATTATACAGTCATTAATCTCAGCTTGAGGAGCCACGATTTTGCACATAACTCCTTTTGGCATCGATTTCTTCAAGGGTTGGCAGCGCTTCATCCTAAAGGGAGTTTTGATGAATTTACATGCATTTTGAAAGGAGTTTGTGGCCTATACAATTTATTCAAAGGTCTGATCTAGAGAACAGGGGCGGCTAAGTCAAGGAGGGCGATTTCAAGCTAGAAGGGCAAATAAAATCCAAATAAATTCATGTGGCATTGTGGAAGGATAGGAAGGCTAGGTGCTGCTCCACTAGAGGCAAATTCATCAAGCATAAAGAGAATCGAATGATTGTGTCCAGGCAGCCATCCATTCCCAGGTTTTACGTCAGTTATTTGCATCTCAGTTCATTGGCATTTAATCAGCATGTTAAGCATTGCAAATCAGTCATTTTAGCATAGTAAATTTCAGTCATTGTAGTTGCATTGGTTTAGCTTTAGTTGCTGCTGAAGCAGATCATTGTAATCAGACTTGGCATTATATGTGCATCACCATTGAAAGCCAAGAGTCTTGGCAGATTCATGCTCTATTGTACATGGGTTTGCAAATTGAATAAAGGAGTTATAAGTTGGAGTCATTTAGTATTCATCTTGATATGCATTTAGATTGCATGTCAACTATTTGACATAATGTCACTTGGCTGTAGGTGTTAATTCATGATTGCATAAGTCATCTATTGCATTGAAAAATATAAAAACAATTGCATCTCATGCTCTACTTGTAGTTTATTTATTTAGCATTCATTCTAAGGCTAGTTGCATCATTTTATGCTCCATTATTATACATACAAACAAACTGAAACAACATAGCAGCAAACTATCACTTTGCACACCAAGTGTTTGACAATATTCCTTGAGGGTCAAAGCAGCAAATTTACATCAGATTTATCAAGGGATATTACAGTGGTATCAGAGCTTTGATCCTGCCATCTTGGAGGGTTTAAGTTTCACATGAGAGGTCATCATAGGTACTACACTCGCAGAAGAGCAGAGCAAGAAGATAATTGGCAAGAGGATAATCCGTTTGAAGAAATGGGTGATAGGGCAGAAGATGGTCCACCAAGAAATGAGAAAAACAATGAGGATAGGGAGGTTCAAAATGAATCACAAAATGGTAGGGGAAAGGAACGAGCTAGAGCAGAGAGCCTTGAGTCAGAATTTAGAAGAAGAGCTGATAATTTGATGGATATGATGTCCGAGCTCTTGGGCACTATGAGACAGGCTATTCCACAGCAACGTATAATTTAGATAGGTTAGACTAGTGGTACTTCAGGGACAGAGCAGCCTTTAGTCCAACAAAATTCGTCATCTAGTATGTCAGAGTGTAGGCCCGAACAACCTACTTTCATTCCTAGGGAGACCCCTCCAGTCCAGCAGGCAGAACAACAAGTTCGTCAACCAGAGTCTTAGGAACCCCGTGGCATGTCAGCAGCCGATGTGACTAGACACTATGCCGAGTATATGACACTTGTGTTGATGTTATAGCCGTGGGCCTCATACTTCCAGCAGCGATTTATTAATAAGCAATAAATCAATATAGCCGTTGGCTATTTATTTATTGGAGACGATTTTGTGAAGAGGCGCTTCACATAAATATTAAATAATATTTTGTTTAATGTGGTCAACTTCATCTTAATATTCACCACCCTTGTGTGAGACACAACCATTCACGTAAGCCCGACCTTTCATCTATGAAGAGACGCGTTTATTGGAAACCATCTCATTGATTTGTATATAAGGGAGGCGCTGTTCATTCCTATCATGATCATTCATTACATTCAAGACAAGTGCGAAATTATCTACAACAAGAGTTTGATATTGGAGTTCGATATTATTCTTCAAAAGAGATTGATATCATTATTCAAGGAGTTTGATATTATATCTTTTGAGATTGCATCAAGTGTGGTGTTGTTAATTTGGCCTTGTGATTGGCCTCATTGTAAAGTGAATTGCTGTTCATTATTCAATATATAAGAGATATATTGTTGCTGGGTTTTTCTCCCTCAAGTTGGAGGGTTTTCCCAGGGTATATGCTGTGTCAAATTGTTTGAAATTGTTCTATATCTGCTTATTTAATTTCTGATCCTAAAACTAACATGGTATTAAAGCGGGTTTAAGCAACATCGTGATCAGATTTCTATAAGCAGCGTGATCTTCCTCTCTTATTCTCATCTTAGTGTGTCTATCTTATCTTCGAAAATGGTGAACGGTCTCAAGGTTGAAGATAGACTAGAAGGTGCCTCTAACTTCACCTCTTGGAAGTTTAGAGTTCTTATTGCATTGGAAGAAAATGAGATTCTTGAGTTCGTGGAGAGCGAAGTACCCAAGCCTTCCGATGAAAATGAGAAGACACAATGAAGGAAGAATGGCACAAAGGCCAAGAAGATATTGATTGATTCTGTGAAGGATCACCTTGTGCCTATTATCTCCAAATTGAAGACAACTAGAGAGATGTTCAAGACTTTGGAGGGATTGTATGAGATCAATAACACCAGCCGAGCTCTTGCATTGAGGCAACAACTACATCACATCAAGATGGCGAAAGGAGATTCAATCATCTCCTTCTTTATGAAGATCACTGAGTTGAAGGATTAACTCTATGCCATTGGAGACATAATTGATGATCGAGACTTAGTCATGTTGGCGCTTAACGGTCTTCCTCAATCTTGGGAGCCTTTTATCCAAAGTATAAGTGGAAGATCTAAGCTACCTAAGTTTGATCGTCTTAGGGCAGATTGCATTCAAGAGGAATCAAGGTTGGTAGCAAGGGGTAATGGACGAAGTTCTCACAATGAAGACAATCATGTTCTTGCTGCTCAAACTTCAAAGAAGAAAGGAAGAGAAGGGAGAAAAGGTAACTTCAAGAGGAATAGAGACAGGAAATCGGATGCTGCTCCTGAATCAAAGAAGAAGAAGGATCTCTCGCATATACAGTGCTTCAGATGTGACAAGTTTGGTCACTATACTAGAGATTGTGCAACAAGACCAAAGCAGCATGCTTCTACTGCGAATGTGGATGATGTCTCTCCTCAGAAGGATTCAAGAGATAATTCAAGTCGATTTCTATTTATCTCAGCCCTATCAAGCAATGTTCCAATCGATGGCAGCACATGGTTGATTGATAGTGGTGCTTCTCGTCACATTACAGGATATAGAGAGCGCCTTTCAGATTTGGTGGAGAGAGAAACCAACATTCAAGTAATAATCGGAGATGATGCTTGCTATTCTGTGAAGGGTGCAGGAGCCTCCTCTCTTCACCTAGATTCCGACATCTCTCTTCATTTGAGTGATGTCTTGTTCGTACCAGGTATCAAGAGGAACCTTGTATCAATTTCAGCTTTGGAGGACAAAGGATATCAAGTTGCATTTTCTGAGGGAAAAGTTCTTGCTTGGCCAAAGAACTCTAGCATCAAGACAGCTCGTGTGATTGGTGTTCGGCAAGAGAGTCTTTATAGACTTTTCATTTGTCCAATGGAAGCATTGTTGCATGATTCCACCAGTTCAAGCGAGCTTTGACATAGAAGACTTTCTCACCTTCATTTCAGAGCTCTTCCATCCATGGAGAAGATGGTTTTTGGCCTTTCAAAACTTAGTCAAGAGCATCATGGTACGTGTAGAGGATGCGCATTGGGTAAGAATACTAAGGGTCCTTTTCATAGTAGTGAAAGTAGATCAAAATGTATTCTAGATCTTGTTCATTCTGATTTGTGTGGTCCAATGTTTGTTGCATCCTTGAGTAGTTTTTGGTATTATGTAATTTTCATTGATGACTACTTTAGAAGGACTTGGATTTATTTCTTAAAGACTAAGGAATCTGAAGAAGTACTTGAGAAATTCAAAGAATTTAAGGCTCAAGTAGATAATTTGTCCGGAAAGAGGATCAAAGTTCTAAGATTTGATAACGAAGGAGAATACATCTCTAGAGGCTTCCGTAACTTTTGTTTCGAGGCAGGGATTAAGAGGGAGTTTTGCGTTCCTTACAATCCACAACAAAACGGAGTTGTAGAAAGGAAGAATAGATCCATAGTTGAGGCAGCTAAAGCTAGGATCCATGATCAAGACTTGCAAACCTTCCTTTGGGCAGAAGCATCTAGAACTACAGTGTATGTTCAGAATCAGAGCCCTCATCGTATTTTGGAGAATATGACTCCTGAAGAAGCCTTCACAGGTGTGAAGCCTGAGGTTAGTCACTTGAGAATCTTTGGTTGTCCTGTTTGTATCCATGTACCTAAAGATAAGAGATCTAAGTTAGAACCATTTGGCAAAAAAGGAATATTTGTGGGTTACAGTGAATCTTCAAAAGCCTACAGGATTTACATTCCAGGTAAAAAACAGATAGAGATCAGCAGGGATGTCACTTTTGAAGAAGATGTTGCATTCAAAAGATCTAAAGGTTTATACATGGAGATAGATAATGAAGACCAGGAGACTCCTCAAGACATGGACATTGATCATACTCTTGAGATTCAGAGGGAGTCTACTAAACCAGAAGAGGATATTGATCCAGTTGAGCCTTTGGAACCAACTAATGGGCCAAGAGATATTGTCATAGGTTGAAAGAGACCTCTATGGGCTAGGCAAACTATGCAGGAGGCAGAAAAGTTTGCAGCTCCTAGAGGCACATTCAGAGAAAGCAAAATACCATAGAAGTTTCCAGGCTATGTAGCATTAATGAGTCATATCATTGAGTC